>VZTI01005069.1:112191-138585 GCA_013397865.1 Struthidea cinerea
CTTCCCTTCCCTTCCCTTCCCTTCCCTTCCCTTCCTTCAGTTTTACACAGGTCTGGTACTCTAGAGTGATGTGGAAAGGAATACTTGTAAAGAGACACATCAGTCAAATTGAAAATCTGATGGGTCAGATCCATCACTGTGCAATTAGTAAATCATGTATCTGTTGAGTTGAATCAGTACAGGCTTGTTGAAGTTTATGATACTACTCCAATTTGAAGTAGTGCTACACTAATTTATACTATTTTAATTCAAACAAGATCTGATAGAGCCTTATTTCCAGTGATCACAGGAATTGCTGATATATTACAGCTATTTGCTTTGTAAGCATAAGGTCATTTGAGAGCTCAGATTCTATTACTGTCTTATATGTGTTGGGAAATACTGACTTTTTAACAGCAAATAATCACTTCATGAAATTTAAAAATGGCATTTGTTTTTGGCTAGTTATGCTCCTGTTGCCTAAGGCTAGATCTTGTTCTCATTTCAGTCAAATGGAAACTAGTCAGTTCCATTTTTCAAATTGTCTTGCATTAATACAGTGCTGCAATGTTTGAATTGGGGCTGAACAAAAGAATTATTATTGGAAGGGAAAATGCTATTCTGATTTTTATTTAAAGAAATGCTAATTAAAATCGTTTCCCTGCAAGTATTTTAGAAAACTTTAATTCTGTGACAATTTAATTTGTCTTTTCTTGCCTAAAATTACCATGTGATATCAGTCAGACAACTTTTGTTTTGCTGCTCTGCCTTCCTTAACAAAAAAGAAGATTTCAAGGAATAATGATTATTATATTTTTTTTATACTGCATGGGCAAGAGGCCTCTCAAATACACCACCTGCCTACCTTTCCCTCTCGTAGGTAAATTTTTGTAGGTATCAGCAAAATGCACTAGGACATTTACATTAGCATCCAGTAATCACTGTGGTTTAAGGGTATGTAGAGCAAAGATTTCAGGGACATGTTTGCCCAACTTCAGCTGTCTATGATACAGACATCTACATATGAGCTACTTGTCTAAATTTTGCTAAGAGGCAGTGCTCAGAAACAGGCACTACTTAAAGTACAGCTCCTCTGACCTATATTTAATGGCTGTGTTAGGATTAGATGAATGATGTGAAGTGCTTTTCCTCTCTACTGACTATATGGGGAATCTAAATGACAAGCTGAAATAAAGACATTTATGCTCCAGACACCTATATTTCTGAGGAATAACCCTACCTTAGGTATTGATATGCTGTATCGCAGGCTGCAGAAAGGGGATCCACTTGTCATTGGGCAAGTCAGTTCATCTTTCTCTTTCAAAGGAAACATAACTATGAAGGACTTCAGAGGTGAAGTGACTTGCCAGTGACACCCATACTATGATTAGACACCCAGACATAAACAGATAGGTCTTATTTTCTCATGTGTTACTCCATAAACTAGATCACATCTCTTCAGTGTGCATCCCTAGAGATTGCCAAAAAGTAAGTCTATGGGACAGGTATATCACTGTCGAGCTAAATCATTTGGATGATGGAAGATGCTTTGGTCCATTTAAGTATATTGCTGTGATAACTGATAAACATTTATTAGTTTAGGAAAGAAGCATTCATATATTATTTAATTGACCATACAGAATGTATTTTTAACTTTTAAGTATTGACTTAAATTGAATGATAATCTACAGCAAATCACCGCAGATTCAGATATATTAGTAGTGTCCAGACAGATATAAAACAATCTTATATAACAAAAATTATTCTGCAGGCCAATTCTTCTTATTCATCTTCAAACCTCCACTAATGACTTTAGGTTATTTCCCTAAAAGCAAAGCTAAAAAAAAAAAAAAAAAAAAAAAAAAAAAAAAAAAAAAAACAAAAAAAAAAAAATAACCCAAAACATAATAATTTTATTAACTNAAAAAAAAAGCCAAGGAATTAAATTAGGCCATATGTCAATAGCCTGTTACCAGAATGTTTATATAAGCAATTTTCAAGGGTGAAAGAAAATATGCCATTCATTTGGAAAAATGCATTTATTTCAAACTGTGAGGACATATATCTTATTATAGAACATATGTCTTGGGAATTAGAACTCTGACACTTGGGAAAAAGCTATATCATTTTCAAATGGTTACCAATGGTCTTTAATGTCAAGTTAGGTAATTCCCCATGTCTTGTTTCAAGAAGATTTGTTTGGGTGAACATAAATAAGAATTTACCTAAAATAAATTTTACTGATTATATTACATTTTATGACCATTCATTAAAAGTGGGGCCCATGATCCATAAGAAATTTACAATCATATTTGCCCACTTATATTTGCAGGTATAATTACTGAAGTGATTTATTTAGTTTAGATAGGTGTGGGTGCAAAAGGTGTCGACATATCTAGGAATTCCTCACAGAGATGGGAACACTAGTGATACTCATCTAATTACTTCACACAGGTTATTTCATGAAAGAAATATCACCTTTACAAGAAACGGAATCTCATCACTAAAGGATTCCTGAGAAGAGCAAAGAGCTGAATTCTGTTGCAACTTACCGTATATAATACAGTACAAATTATGCAAGCATTTAGAAACTTTCAGGTTTTCACTTATGAATAAAAAATGTAAGTCACGTCTTATTTTCAGTGGAATTTAACTTTGTTTTGTGTGAGGCTTTTCTATAAATACTTGTGTATTGAAACAAGTTTTAGAGGAGGCCATATCCACAGTTTTCCCTTGAAGACGACTAGATATTCATTTAAGTTCAACTGAGTATTTTCTAGGAATGGGCAAACTGAGGCATGAAGAAGCTAAATGGTTTCATGAAAATGACAGTCGCAACAAGTCAATGACCAATTAGAAATAAATGCTGTTCTATGTCTCAGTTTCCTTCATTCACTACCAGAATACTCTGCCAAAAAAATAATAGATAAGTGAACTACTCTAAATTGTTTCAAACCTCAGAAAGCAGCTGGGTTCGGGCTCTGGGTAAAAGTTCAGGTTTTATTTTATTTGAAACTTTTTTTATTATTCACCCATTCTTAACTGGAAAGTAGGTTGATAAAATGACTAATTTGAAATGTGCATAAACTGTAAAGTAGTAAGATTAAGGAATATGAAGATATAAATATAAATATATATATATGTGTATATATATATATATACACATATAGTAGTTCCTGCCAAAAGAAGTTTAACATATAGCTTGGGCTAAAGGCCAATAAATTTATTACTGGAAGAAATTGCAAATGCTGCTGACCACTGTTACAACATAGAGATGAATCAAAATATTAACAGAAATACAGATAATAGAACATTTCATCTGATATTTCATGATAGTTGCCTAGTTGGAGGAAACTGTGAAGCTTGATTGAACAAAAGATAAAGTTAATACTACCTAATCAGAAGAGACCATTATAGATCAGTGAAACTGCAAAACAGAATTATATGACAAGGGGCAAGCCACATTATCTAAATTAACATTTTTCCAGCATGAACAAGAAGGGCCACTGTAGGAAAACGAGAGCTAAATACTGTGGCCTGCATTTAGTCAACCTGAAGTAATTATTAATTTATGGTTGTCTGTGATTTTAATGAAAATGAAAGCTGAGAGGAAAGAATTGAGAAAGATAATGTGCCGTGAAATTGAGTTTCATTTATTTTGGGGGCCACCTTTTTTCTTTTCTTTATTTTTTATATTCTCATTTTGTTTTTACTTAAGGAAAAGAAGCTGAGACAAAATACCCACATTAAAATTTTACCAAGGTTATGTAACCACACATATTGCTTTAAAATTGAACTATTAAAAATGGCCTGAGACTGAACTCACTGGTTTGCTCTGTTTCTAGCTGGAATGACCAAAGATGACTTCTTTTCTACCTTTTTCAGAATTATCACTTTTAAAAGACAGTATTTTGCAATAGCAATTCTGTCGTCAGACAGCCAGGTTTGCCCAATAATATTTACATCTTTCCTGAATACTCTATCATCAACAGTCCCTTGTGGGATGTTGGAACTCAAAATTATGGACAAAACTATAGGCAAGGAACATGGCCAAACTACAGTAGCTGCCTTTTAGTTTCAATTGTTTGTCTTGTTCTCTTTCCACTAAAAAACTGCTGTAAATAAATCAACAGGTGCTGTTTTGACTGGTAAAAAAAAGCCTAAAAGGAAGGGAAATGACATTAGCATTTTTTAAATTGATTAAGTTTTGGTTAAAGGAAAGTTTGAGAGGCACAAGGAATAATAGCTTTAAAAGCAAAAGACCTTGTGTTTGGGATTTTATAGTCCCCAGCCTGTACATCACCCACAATATTCAGTACAATTCAAAAGCAATACAGAAGTGTTTGGTCATTCTGGACTGGATGTGACTTCCTTAACAAGTGAACACTTACTTTCCAGAGCTGTGTGAGAACAGTTACAGGGTTTGTACTTTAGCGTCCTTGTTTCAGAAATTAATTTCAACATATTCTGAGATTCAGAATGTTGCCTACTATCAACTTTTAATGATAATTAAGATACTCTGTGGTATATTAGACATAGATCCTAGTCTGGCAGATATAATACAGTACCTATGGGAGATCGTTGTCCATCTGAAATGATAGCTGAAATCCAGATTATCTCAGGCTATCTCAAAAGGAACTAAAGAGCTGTCTATGATCAACCAATCCATGCCATGTTGACTGCACTGATTAGATTTTCATTGACTTTAATAGAAGTCCCAGACCCTCTTGGTTGCCTAAAAGCTTTATAGACTTCTGAAGAAAAAGCGTACGAGACAGAGAATCCTATATTTTTAGCTATTAATTTTGACCTTAAAGGCTACTTCTACATGCAGGAAAGCTGAATTCTACCATTTATGAAAAAACCTATATAAATAACAAAAAAATCCTAAGACCTTTTCTTATACAACATTTTGTCAGGATTTCTCCATCCCAGAGAGGAAAAATCATGTGCATTCTGGTTTAGTGACCAGCAAAATACATTTAAGTTAAGTGCCCTGTTCCAGCCAGGACAAGGTTAATTTTTGCAGTAGCCAGGAGGGCTACTCCTGCATGGCTAGGACCTGGACATTATTCCATACCACCTCATTCCACTGCCAGGGGCAAGGGCAAGGGAATCTCTTCCAGAGAGTAGGGTTCTCTTTCGGTTGACTACGCATGGTAGGGGGAGCAGCTGGATAAAGCCTGTTCTGAGCATTTTGCATGTGAATTGCTCTCTTTTCTCTTGTACATTTCTGTTATTAATATTGTTGCTGTTACTCTTTGTTTTTCTTATCCCATTGCTGTTTCCAGTAAATGGCCCTTTTCCTATCTTGTAAACTTCACGTTTTGTGCCTCCATTTCTCCTCTCCATCCCATCACATGGGAGGGGGAGAAGGAGGACGGAAAAGTAAGCAGCAGCATGGTTTGGAGAGTCTCATTGGGAGCACTGAATTGTGGAGTACCATTCCCAAACCACGACATCAAGAATGGGCTTTTGCAGAGTAGGTGAAAAAGAGGGAGGAAGGCAGGAAGAAAGGAAGGAAGCATTGATTTGTTATACAAACTGAAAAGATGATAATGATTGCTTTGAGATACCTTCCTACATTCATGTCAAATCAGACCAAAATATAAAGATAGCTGTATAAGGTTACACATGTAGAAATATACGCAGGCTGATTCAGTAATGGGGCACAGGACACAGGACAAGCAAATCTGATGTGATCAAAGCTGACATTGAATAGAAGAGACAATGTATTCACTTACACCCTGATTATCATCAGTTATTACTGATTAATCAATTGACTCAAGATTAAGGTTGAAACAGTGGAGAGATGTGGAGAGATTATCCTCCATAACATAACGTACGGTTCTGAATCAATCTATAAGTTTTGTATCAATAGCGACCAGGTTAAACTGTTAATTTCTTAGTATATTCTACAAAAACTTTGATTATTTAACGTGTAACTTTTTCTAGTGAAAATATAAATTAATTCATGCAGAGAGATGATGTGTGAAGGTGACGTTTTCTTTTTCCGCTTGGTGTCCTACATGTAATTCCTGAGTTTACATACAAAGGAAGTAAGAAAGCAAATTAAGGAAAGGTAGAAAAAGTGAGTGAAAAAGCGAGTGTTGAAGACTCGAAACTTTGATTATATATTGTTATAATTTCACATGATATTCCTGAGCTTACCAAAATATTTCATAGTTACGGGTAATTTAAAATAACTTGGAAAATAACAGAAATTATTTTTACCACCAACATATTCTATAATTATTTTCTTTTTTCTTGATGGTTTCTAAGTTTGGGTTTTTTCCTTCTATGACTATGAGTAACTTTTAGGTGTTCACTTTATATATCTAACTTCTATAAAAATCTGTGTGATTTTTATAGAAGTTAGATACTTCACGGAAGTAGACTGAATATTAAGTGTATTTTTGTGAACTTCTGTTGAAATAGAACTCAAACATGCTTACTTCAACTTTTATTTGAAACACTTCTTTTGCCACCAGGAGCAGAAGATACAATGTTTCTACGGTTGAGAATCGCCATCCTGAAAAACTAGCAACACTTATGCAATTGCACAGCTTTAAATCAAGGATTGGTAGAAACCAGAGTCCACAGCTGATCCATGGAATGAGAACCTATGACTTCTCCGGGACAGAATGAGGACCTGCGGCTTCTCTGTGATAGTCTGATGTGGGAGGCCCAGCCTTGGTAGCAGCTGTCACTCACCAAGACGAAGACGCCTCCAAAGGGCTGAACTCCTCCCAGGAGGAGGGACCCAGAGGCGGTACCGAGGTCTGAGGCCTGCCCCCTCTTCTGGAAAGTTCTGTGAAGTTTGGTTGATCATTGGTTGTTGCTGTTTGTACCCTCCCCTCAAAATTTTTGTTGGACTCCTGTTCTGTGTACCCGCCCCTTTGCTGTGCCCTTATTGGTTAATGTCTGATGCTCCACCTGGTTTCCCCCTCCCTAATAAAGCTGTGCAAACGCCGAGCTCTCCGGAGGTCTCACCGTTCCTTTATCCGTGCTGGATCTCTTTGCCTGCCCTCCAATAAAGGAGATCTCAGGGGAGACCCCCTTCCGCAGCCTTTTGCCTCCTTTCCTGTATCTACCGCGCCTCGCCAGCCTTTCTCCAAGGGCCGCCCTCCCTTTGCATGATCCAGACGTGCCCGCCTTGGACGTGTTTGCTGCCAGCTGCACCTTGGGGCTCCCTCGCCGGTGCCTTCGGCTAAGGGCTGCTTGGAAAACCCGGGACACTACAACAGTCTGACACTCTCATTTGGTGAGAAGACACCAAGAAGACACCCAAGGACCTGTGCTATTGCTTGCCTTTGTTGCTGTTAGGATAAGCACAGCTTAATAAAGTGACAATATTATCAGTATTTTTACTAAGAGCTAAAAAGTTTTCTGCAGTGCATTCACCACTGAAATTGATAAACACGATAGAAATACATGGATTAGGTTATTGCATTGCCTGAAAATCTCTCATTTAGATATATTGCATTTGTTTAATTAACGGAGTCGCTAGCTTTCCAAGTGAAAAGAAAGAAAAAATTCATGCACATTACTCTCCTTTACTTGCTCATTAGCTGCAGCACTTTCTGACAAATATTGACGTGTAATTCTTTCCCTCTGCCAGAGAATTAAATAAAATATGAACTGCACACAATATACACCATCTGTCCAATTCCACAAGCTGGTTAGTATGTTGACTCCCATTGACTTTTCTTCAAGCCCAAACTGCCCACAAACAAGAAACATTCATACATCAAAAAGTATGGAAACTTTGCTTGCTTTTGTATTCCATAGTTCAAATATATTTCCTTTTTTCAAATAGTCTTTTTATCCTAAATTTGTTCTTTACATGTGTTATCTAACCTGCCAAGCTGACTCACTCTCAGTCTGTTTACTCTAATCTGTTCAGAAATCCTCAGTTACTGATCTTTTGTTTTTTCAGATACTTATATTTTGTTTTATCAGCTTCCTAAGTAATGCAGAATCTTTTTCCTGTAAATTACGTCACATTTCATTTAATATATATTCATTCCTCTTCTGGTCAAGATGTTGGGTTGAATTTTCCTTGGTATGATAGAATGTTACCAGCAGATAGTGCCTGTTTTCTGTTTATGTTACAGTGTAAGGTACTTCAAGTCTTTAAAACACCCTTTTTTGTTTCATTTTTTTTCTGAAGTATTTTTTCACTTATAGGTACTCATTCCTGATTCTTTCTTTTCACTTGTCTTCATACATACTTTAGTCTATTTTTAATTAATTCATTAATAATAGAATTCAGCTTATGCCAGTATCTAGTATCAGTTATGTGCATTGTTGATTCTTTAATTTCTGATCTTCCTTTAGTCAGCTGATCTGTTTGAAGTATTCTACAAAGGCACTGTATATCAATATGTCATATTTATCCTTTTGGCACTAGTTTATGCAATAGGTACAGCATATTTTTATAAAATATATCAATTAGTTCCTTCCCTTAACAGAAGGAAATAGATAGAGTTCTTTTGCCATCTCTAATTTTCTTCAAAACCTTGTGGATCTGTCTTCTTTCCTTTGTAATTCCTTTCTCTTCCTCCTTTCAAATCTGTTTTTATCTGTGCATCTTTAGATTAAGGTATCTAAATATAGACATCTATATGTCAATATTCAGGTGTCATCCATGTGTCTAAGGTACCTATGCGGTCAAGATACAGTCAATAGAGTAAATGGAGCCTAAAAAGTTTCCCCTCGGGTGAACATTGGAAGCTGGTCAACTGAAATGCTTTCTAGGCTTCATTGGCTGACTTTCTAAGGTCTTCATTTGTTTATAACTGAATTTTTAGCATCTGGCCCACATAGAGAAATATAAATTCAGGTGTCAGCATGAAGCTGTGTTGCAGGTTATGGTCTCGGTCGAGTTCCCCCATCCTCTTCTGCAGAGTAGTTCAGTCCTGTGTCATGTCTCACAGCTGGATGGAATTAACTCAGAAGTCGTCAGTCCTGTTAGCTGGCAGTAGTTACCTGTTTTTGAACAACTGAATTGGATCCTCTATGTCCTTATGCAAAAGAAAATTCACACCTCTTAAGCCCCTAAGCATTCACCTTTATTCTCAAGGTGTATCATCTATATGACTCTTCCCATTACTTACTTCTTTATTTTACCAAGCTCAGATAGGAATTGGAGATGCACGTTTATGTATCACGTGCCTTTCTCACCTGCTATCTTTCCAGTTTTCTCTGGATGCTTGTGTGGAAAGAAAAGGATCTAGAAGCTCTATACTAATCGGGAAGATAGCACTCAGACTGGGATTTTGTACCTCCTTAATTCCAGTGTTTTGGTTCCAGAAGGCTCTGGGCAAATGCACAACAATATCAACTGCCTCTGAATTCAAGAACATCACTTACTCTGCTGAAAAATTCCATGTTCAGAAAGCAATCCAAGTTTCCAGAACACCTTGTTTTAAGTTTCTTAACACAAGAGTGTATAGAGGAAAGAGAAATTTTAAAAACTATTTTAAATCGTGTGGTAAGAAAATTTGCCTTTTTAAGTTATATTCTGTACAGTTTTCAGTACTACATATATGCTTGAATCAGGTGACCTAGAAATAAAGCAATAGGAACCAATTGCACTTTGCTCTTTGTCTTTCTGTCTCTCTCCCTCTGTCTCTTTCTCTTCCTTCCCCCCTCTCTTTTCTATTCTTTCTATCTCCCTACCTCACAGTCTTTGTTAAATAAAATCTGTTTTATTGACTTTGGCATATGGTCTCATTTGCACCTTAATTCGGGCAGAGGCATCTCTCATTAATCATATCTTAACAATCTCAAACAGAATTTTAGTAGAGTCAGGAGATCTTCTATTCCTGTTTTCTGAATTGGTTTAGCCCAGTGGATTGTCTGAGACAGAGAACACAGCAAATACAGTGAGAGACCTGGTCTCCACCTCCAAGAACAATTTGTAATTATTGTTATATTTTTAAAAGAAGTATTAATAAGATCTGCAGCAAGTGAAAGATATGTGTTTAAAAATCAGATTATTAAAGCTTACATTTTTAATTCTCAATCTCTAAAGCAGAATTTGAAATCAAAGAGAGATGCATAGAGAGTGAGCAAGTAATCTTGATGCTTTTACAAGAAAATTACTCAAACAGGTACTATGTTAAATCCTAGAAGATGCATGCACTCTTCTCAAAAATGCTACTTCTGTAAGGGAGTGCCACCAGGTAGAAAGAGTGTGGGGATGGGTTAAGGTTTCTGAAAGTAGTGACTGTGATATAATACTGTAAGATGAAGATGGTGAGTGTGGGAGTATGGTGCTATGGAAATAGTGTGTGAAGAAAATTGTGCAGCGTGAAGAAAATTGTGCAGCATGAAGGTGGAGGGCATGGGGTAATCCTGCTTTATGAACGTGCTTGGGGTGCACCACCTGGTACACAAGACTTCCAAGGTAGTACCAAGTGGGAAACATAATGAGTATACAGGGATTTATGTATCCCCATGTAATAGGGAAATTCCTTCTGTATTCCATTGACAAAAGCTTCCCCGCCCACACTTACCTTTTGCTACAACCTAAGAAACATTCTTTAGCTTTTTGCATGTCAGTGATGCTATATTTACACTCAATAGTTCGCTGTAGATGGACTATACTCTCTCAGGATCATTTGAGGAAGTTTTCAAAAGTCTGCATTGTACATTAAAACACATTGTGCATGTGTTTTAATTTGATATGCTGTGTTCTCAGAGCACCTTTGTGAGAGCAAGTAATGAGCCATCAAATCAAATAAGGTTCCTTTTCAATGTTCTCCATGTCAGCACAATTGCAGTTACATGAGTTGATGTCCTACTTTGAAATGCCTAAAATCATACTTTAAAATGGTGGGAAAAAAGATTGTGTTCTTCAACCCATGCAAAGAACATGATTATCCTCCCCTGCCTAAAAATACTTCTTTTTTCTATATCTTGACTGATATTTAAGAAATACAGATTGCAGACTTACTTGGTTAAACTGATTAGCTAATACACCATCTCTCATCCCCTTCTTAAACATCTTCTTTTTGAAATATTTATAATGTAATTGACAAGTTCTCCAGATTATTTTGTTAAGAGTTCTATGTGTGAAATATGGCAGACATTCACAAATACTAGCCAAAAGGAAGCAAACTTCTTGCAGTTCATATGTCCTATTTCCTGACTTGAATATTGTGTATAGAAAAACACTATTAAGTGTTTTGTTTAAGAACTCTATTTAGCAAATATTTTCACATCACAAAAATAAGATAACAGCACTTCTGAGGTTGCACAGAGCAAACAATTAAAATTGAGCTATTATAAAGGAATTACTAACGGAAATGCAAATATTTATGTCCCTCATTAAACTTAACCAAGGACTGAAGAAGTGGTGGACTAAGACATAGTAAATGCTTACTAATGTCTCTGTAGGTGGCTCATTTCAAGAGACTCAAACAACCTTGGTCTACAAAATAGTTCGTATGGCACCAAAGCACCCTATCTAGCAATCTAAAATGGAGTGGAATGCTGAATTTCTCACAGCAGTTTATCAGTCTGTGTGGTTGTGCTATTCTAATACACACCTGAATTAACAGCAGAAGTTCTCTGATTGTAGAATCATAGAATGGTTTGGTTTGGAAGGGACCTTCAAGACCATTTAGTTCCAGTCCCCACCTGCCCTGCCACAGGCAGGGATGCCACCCACTAGATAAGACTGCTCAAAGCCCCATCCAGCCTGACCTTGAACATTTCTAGGGATGTTCCCTGGTGTACATGAACACATCAACCACTTCTCTGGGAAACCTGTTCCAGAGCCTCACCACCTTCACAGTAAGGAATGTCTTCCTAATATCTAATCTAAACCTGCCCTCTTTCAGGAAAAAGCCTTTAGCACTTTTTATATAATCCTTATCAGAATGAACATAACAAAGATGACAAACTTGTTTACTTAAATTAATCTCTTCATTGTATATGAATTTATTGAATACAAATATAAATGAATATAAATTTGCCAGAAGCCTGCCATTAATATATCTTTAAGTATTTTTCTCAGGAAACAAAGTTAATAACTTATTTTGGTAGCATTACCACAACTTTTGAGGGAATACAATGGTATAAAGTGTTTGTTGTCTACATAATTTATGGAAAATAATTTAATTCTGGGGACTCTAGGGACAAACACGTCCATAGATCAAGCTAATTAGGAGTTTATATAGATGTTGTAAGTTGCTTTCCACAAAACATTTCCTTTAACTCCTGACGCATGTGTCTTCTTTAGAAATTCTGTTACTAGCTAGTGCTATACTTCTGATAAATCAGTGATGTCACAAGCAGACAAAATCTTCTAAAATGTGTAGTAGAAAATACAACACCAATCTTCAGAGGTTTTCACCTTAGTTTCTTGAATTTAGCAATTATTTCTACCTTTTAACGTCTACATTTCTTCTGGGCAAATATATATTAAGAATTGTACAGGGTCTGGCTGGATGATTAAAAGTCATTCTCAATTAATGGGTGAATAACCATAACTTGTAAACTCTGTGACTACCTGACACTGAGCCTGAATGTAACACCAGTCCCCAAAAATCATGTTACTTGTTTTCAAAAAATCCAAGAGAACAGGCCTAATTCTGTCCTCCTGTATGCCATATGAATGTCCCATCGTTCTCAACACCATTATTCAAGGAAAGTAAAGCTGCAGTTTTGTTTTCTACTTCCTGTTTTCAATTCTTCAGTACTTTAATTCACATCTTATATCTGTTTATGTCAAGATTTTTTTCTCTTATCTAGGTAATCTGCAAGTGAAGATAACATGTGAGAAATACAATTAAACTTGATAGCTGTTTGTCTACCACTGATCCAAAAACATTATCAATTCACTGGAAAAGTAATACTATAATCTCAGAGTTTTCTTTCATTTATTTTTTTCAAAACCCTTCTGTAGTATTGTCATTACAAACCACCTATTGACACAATCTTTTTATTGATCCCTTCAAACATCAAGTCTGTTTCTTCTTTGCTATTTTAAACAAAATATACTACACTAATGTTCTGATAGTCTTTGCACAGATAGAAATAACTGCACTGGAATCGGAAATAAAGCACTAAAACCATTACATTTTGTAATGCTGCACTCCTCCAGAGATTTTAGCCATTTTTTTCTTCCTTGATTAGCACAAAGTGTAGCCTTTCACACCCATTTAAAATACTCTTTCCTTCCTCTTCTCAAAATAACTCATTAGCAAAGCAAAACGATAATATATTTCCCTTGATCCCATTCAGCAAGTTAAAAGTAAAATTAAGGCTTGAATTGCTAATATGAAAGATGCAATGGAGAGACAGTTCCTAAACTCTCTTAAAGCAGGCTTTTATCTTCTGTTCATCTCTGTCTTTACAGCAGAGAAGTGCTTTCATTCTTACCATAGAAAAGGAGTAAAATATTGCCTATATTTTATATTTAAGAGATCAGAGCTTTTCATTTGTGCATTTGTAGAAGTGGGGGAACTTGGGATAGAGTTGCTTAGCTGTATATCAGAAATTTAATGTCAGTACTTTCCTATCAATGAATTTTGTTCATGTAGAAAATTTCATTCAGGCCATTCAACACACAAAGACTTTCTAAGAGTAATGTGCTTTTATTTCTACTGAAAATAACCTGAATCAACTTTTTAAAATGAATATTAGAATATGATGCACAATTGCGTGTACTAAATTGTCAAAATCTCAAAGGAATCCCAGAGGATAATCTGAAAGATGTCCTAATGATGGATTATTTCTGACAGTAGTTAGCAAAAGTGCCACAAATCTCATTTATAATGGGAACATGCTATGTAATAGAAAAGTTACCCATGGCACTACAATAGTAGGTGTCACAAAATGTATCTAATATTGTAAAAGGCTTGAGCAGATTTTGCCACCACAGCAGTTTAGCACCTCATCGATATTTTCAACATCAGATAATTCGGATTCTTCCAAACACTGAATTGTGCAACTGAAAAAAATCCAATATAGAGAATCTGACTTAAATGTATTGCTGGATTATACAGATGGAGTTACAGCAGTTTTCTAGCACCCAACATATAGTATCACTGAAGTGAAAGACTTAATATACATTTGGGTTCTGATGTATTGTAATATACATTTGGGTTTTGACAGTTTTAAATCATTTAAAGAATGAAATACACTGGTCTGCGATACATATCTGGTCTAGTTTTCACCTGAGCCATCATTATGAGTAAATAACATCTAAACATGTAGCTTTGACACTAAGCTATGGTGCTACACTTAGTGTGTCTGAGGATAGGAGACTTCTCAGTTAGTGAAACAATTGCATATGGACTGAACAAATCCATTTGGTACATTTCTCTGCTGGAAGGGCAAGAATCTACTGTCATTAGAGATGCTTGGGATTTAGCTAAATGTGTATGGCAGCTCTACTAGCTGTCTGAATTTGAAGGAGATTGAAAAGTATAAAATGAATCCCCCAAAATTATGCTGAGATAACACTGATAGGAACCTATATTAATTTCTTGTTTTCTTTCTGCTGCCTAGGAGAAAAGACTTTGTGTATTATATCTTAAATGGAGATTCACGTCTCGTCAATAAATAGTATAAGATCTTCAGTTTATGTAGTTAGTTGGCCAGCTATAAGCCTGATGTAATGTCAAAGACTTGCAGCTGTATTAGCATGGAAAAGAGCCTAAGACTGTTATACCTAGATGGCAACGGAGGCAGAGCAAACATGCAGTGGGTCGTATCTGCATGTTGGCTATAGGGACTTTCATCAGCACTGCTATGTGTCCTTCAGGCTTATTTCTTTTCTAGATACAGATGATGTTTTACCATGTTTCTAAATGATGTTGATGTTTAAACAAGAATGTATCAATAATAAGATTCCATGCCTCAGAAGTTATACTTTGAATTTTTCTAGGAATTACTTATCAGAGAATATAAGAATTTGCATCATTTAACTGGAGTGTGACTATTCTAGAGTGTTGTGATAGGAATATGAGACTAAGGGTAAAAAGATAGTTACACTTAGGTTTACTAATGGGCTTTTTGTCACTTTCTTCTGTAAATACCAGCTTACGCATTCAAATACCTGACGCAAGACCTTCAGAAATTAATTTCAATAATAGGCATGCTATTCTATTCTTCATGGCAGATGGAAAATTGTAGCCAGACGTAAAGATTTTTTCCTGGAAACTAAGATTTCTGATCCATTTGTTATAACAGTCAATCCTTTCTTTATTCTTTTGCAAAAAAGATTCTTTAAATCTTCTAAACAGTATCACTATGATAATATCCTGTAAAGTATAAGTCATTGAAGAATATCTTTCTAGAATAATCAAGGAGATAGAGAGGATAAGGGAAAAGCTTATGGCTGGATTTTTGAGAGCTTCTTGTTTTCTAAATTGCCAGGTCATACCTGACTATTTCCTAATAACATAGGATCTGCTGAGATCTCTCTTTGGATATTTAGAAGACATTTTTGTATGCATTCTTTCCTTTCTTTACAGTCACATATCACCTCATTCGTGATTAACATTAATCAGTCTATTCAGGCTTAAAAGTAATTTCTTTTGAAGTTCTGCATGCTGATCTGAAGGAAAGTATTATGGTTTTCCTTTATGTATACGAACAATGGTGAAGCAAGATATCCACTACAGATAAAAATAGTCCATTAATAATGTTAATACTTATATGAGGCCTACTATCTGCAAAGCAATTTACAAACAATATCCAATTAATCTTCTCTAGTTACTCAGTGTAATCTATTCATTACCTAATGGATCCCAAATCTTTCATGCGATAGCAAAGTTTCTAACAATATGTCTGAGGCTATCTTTTGCAGCTGAAATTCTCATTTTACTGACAGTTATGCTGTCTGAGCAGAAACATGTTAGGACAATTTCGTGGAGCTAGGCTGTGTAAAGCTTTACTATCAGTGATTTCAACCCCTGGAGCAACAGGTGCATGATTTGACTGACAATAGTTCTTATCATAACAGCTAAATTAATAGCTATGAAAGGAAAGGGAAACTCCAAAGTGAAACTTAGAGATACTCCAAGAAAAAAAAGTTTTAAATGTATAATTATACTATGTTTTAAAAATCCCTATAAAATGGTATCAGCGATAGATTTTCCCTATGAGTTAGTACCAGATTTTTTTTTAAAGTCAGTGGAATCCTGATTTAAAAAGTTATTGCCATGTTACCATGATTCCATGGTATTTTCCACATTATTATCTGACCTGAACAATTTTACAATGAACTTGCTCTGAAGCAAGTCAAGGGTAAATAGCATCAGAAACGCTAATCTTGGTAAATTCTGAGGCCTTTACAACATTCTTCTGTTCTTCAGACCAGAAAGTGGTTTCCAGCATTATGTTGTTAACAGAAGTTCAGAATATGGAGTGATGTCTTCACTTCCTCACTTTAACCTGCTGAGTTGGGAGGACTGTTTTCAATGTTTATTCTCGGAGAAAAATAGATGGTATGACTAGCTAGCCAGGATTTATTTGCCTAAAGAGATGCCTGAAGTCCATGGGGATGCCATCTATTCTGACTCTCTCCAAGGCCAAAGGACATGCTGAACATCTGCTGCACCTTCCTACTGCATCAGATGGGACCCATATCTCCTCAGCGTTTAGAGGGCATTTCTTAATGTTTGGGGAAGTGAATGTCTTCTATCCTGTCCCTCTGGTATGCACATCTGGTGAACCACTTGTGTACCCAAGAAACAGAGGAATGCCTGCTTGGGTGCACAGCTGTGCACAGTCATGAGACTCTACGTTTCATAGACATTTTCTAACACTTCAGAAAAAGTAGCTGATCCCCTTATTATGCATTGTTCACAGGTGCATATGCATTAATTTCAATTTAAAATTTTTTTCTCTAATATTTAGACAACAACTTTACCTCTTTGCCTAGACAATCTTTTCTTTTTATTATTATTTATTTCTTACTGCTAATATTTTTTGTGATCTTACAAGTAATTATAATTCAATTCAATTTCCAGGTTGGGGAAACACATGTTATCTCATCATATAGTGTCCCCCCATGCAGCAAGCTCATCTTTTATTCTATTACACAATTCTTTCCAATGATTTCAGCCCCCTTAACCTTCTTGTCAATGCATTCTCTCGGTGCAAGAAAAAAACATCCAACTCAAAGGCTTCTTCGTTTTCCTGCAAAGTTATTCCTTTAGCTGGAGCATTATATAGGAAGAGGGCAATGTATTCCTTAGCTACATTCCTTAGTTTTTGCTCATTATCATGTGAAGTCAGCCTTGGCGTCCCAGAATACTTGGCATTCTTCGTACAGATCAAAAAACTATTTAAGATTGAGCACCTAGCAGCTGAAAGGTTATGTCTCATGGTATGCAGTAGTTCAGGACTGAGAGTGTAGAAAAACTCTCAGATGCTGTCTTCCACTCTTCTATTAATCTGGATCCCTCAGCAGAAAATTGTAAGCTCTCATACCTGTATCATAAATAAAATGTCTGACTTCCAAAGGACAAAATCTTAAATGGAAATCCAATTCACTCTATATTCTAAGGAAGAAGAAAAAAAAAAAAGAATTATTTGTATGTCATTAAGGATCTTGTTACCTAAAGAAGGGAATAAATATTTCGTACTAATTTTCACTAATCATAGTAACAAAGTTAATGCTTTAAAAAAAATAAACAAAACCTCTGTAAACCTTACGGAGTTCCCATTAATCTGTCCCCTACTTTGTTGGCAAATTGCTCCACATTTATCAAATTACACTGGTCAAATGCATCTTCTTGTGATCTATTAAATGGTTTTTTTCCTGTATCATTTTGATAAGAGTTTCTAATAAACTCACTATCAGATGCTTTCGCTTAGGAGATTTTAAAAACTAAAAAAAAAACCAGTAAGAAATTTGTTTGAATTTGATATTTCACTATTGCTGAGGACCAAATTTCATACTGGATTTAATTTTTTATATGCATTTTAAAATAGATTCCCATTGAGAAGATGCAACATAATACCATGAATACAATAACATAATTAGTCCTGGTAGCAGGGCTAAGGCTGCTGAACCCATTCCTTAAAACCTGATGGCTTACTCACACTGCAAATATTTTTTGACTAGTTAATTCTGTAGCCTTGAGTAAGGAATTCATCCATGTTGAATTTAACTTATATACATCCTTTGAAATTTGTGATAGAAATTATGGCTTTAAAAAAAAAAATTGAGACGTGTTCTGTTAAACATGAAATTCAGTCTTAAATCAGTATAATCTTCCATGTCTATTTTCAGTTAATGTTGCATTGTATCCCTACTCTCCTCATAATGTCTCTCACTTCCCTTGGAATGGTACAGGCACAGATTTTCCCAAACTCAGTGTAAGAGCAATATAGAGTACCAGTCTATTCTATATATTCTAAGATTTATGGAGATTGCTGTGAAAGGTATATAATTTAGTACAGAATGATAGCTATTGGATAGATTTGCAAAGCCAGCTTTCACAGCTCTATGCCTAACTCACTTTCCTTATGAAACATCACACAGGTTTTCTAACAGGCACCAATAAAAGAGGGGTTCAATTCAGTTACCCACATGAAGACAACTCATAGCCTTCTGAAATATTCCAGGTATTTCAGACATACGTCTAAGATGGAAGGTAAAATATAAGACTTACAGGAGATCTATGCCTTTTGGAGCGATGGCTGGAATCCAGGAGAAACAGGCTAAGGTCCCAAAAGACATTCAGTTTTAGATGCCTGTGTTTGGTGTCTGAACTGGGCCTAGATCTTCATGAAGCAATGGACATTAAAGATGGTTTTGTATTTCAGTCTCGAATCATATTCCATCTTCAGCATTTGCTTTCATGAGATAGTACAGAGATACAGACTCGGCCCTCTACAAAAACAACTATAAGTTGGTTTTATTTAGAGATAAATAAGGTCCCTAAGCTATCTCGCCAAAGACAGAATTTTTTTCTCTTCCCATACAGTGTAGTGATACTTACCATAGAGCTGGTGCATAAGCTGATTTAGAGGACCACGTTGTAGAAAAGAAATATATTTGATAGTTTTTAAGTTTACTTAGCTGCTTACATTTCTGCACACTCACCCTCTGCTTTGGCCAACAAAATCAGCTAGATCAGGCCAATATTATGTCTCTCTTTGTGCACTCTAAGATGCTGTAAGGCCTTTTAATTATTTTTTTGCTCTTGGTTCCGGCTTTGTCATGTGCTATGTTCCTCTACCATCATTTATACCCTGGAGGGCTTATTGATTTATGTACTCTTATAATTAGAATATAGTTTACAGTCCACACGTTAACCTTTACTCTTTATATAGTCTGTATGAACAAAATTAGAAGCTGGGTTGACTGTACACTATCCTGGTTATTATTTAACCTGATGACACTTTCAGTAAAAGTGTAATTTATAAATGTTTTCATCTATATATTCTGTTAAATTATTTCTAAATTTGAATGCCTAAAATATTTAAGTTCCTTGTTTTCATTGCTGTTTTTACAACCATCTGACTCAAATGTCACACTGCATTTGAAACTAGCAAATATACATCTCTACAATTGACTGTCATGTTTACCTCCTGAATTTCAGAGCTTCATATCTATAACAACCCTACATGATAATACTCTTTCACTTAGTGAAGTAAATTCTACTACTGTTCCCTTCCCTTCCCTTCCCTTCCCTTCCCTTCCCTTCCCTTCCCTTCCCTAAGTAATGCCACACAGGACAGAGAACCATTTTGAAAGAAAACATGAGATTCTGTGATTAAGCCAAAGCATACAACCTTTGGCCTCGCCTTGCGTAATGAAGAGGTGCCTTCACAAACACAAACCAGCTTGTGAGTTCCTCAAGTATTTTCCCAGAACTACAACATACATTTTTTTTTGTCATCATTTGTAAGACAATGCTTATGATTATTCCCAAAATAATATTTCGGGCAGCCTTCACAAAACAGAATACCTTCTGTGATGTTGATGCCATATTTTGCAAAGCTCAACTACTGCATCTTGACCAGCTCTTGCTTAAAATAAAGTTCGTGTCACCAGGGGCATTCTTCAACTAGTTTTACTTTCCAGTTCCCAGCAGTGTTCTCTCATTTTACAGCTTCTCAAATACAAACATATTAGCCACTTTATTGTTGCTGGGAGTTTGACTTGCAGCTTAAGATACATTTCCAGCTGGAAGTTTAATAGATTTTCAGGTCTCTAAAAATATTTGTGACACTTACTTGCAATGGATGAGAATGGCTTTAATGACACTTGTAGGAATTTGTGACTTGGGATTCCACAGAGCTCAGTCACTGAAACAATAAAGAGTTTTCAAAAGCTGTAAAAAACTCTGGCAGTTTCAGTCATTCAGGAGCCTTATCAAAATAATACTAATGGAGAATTCTCTCAAAGCATTTTATGATGATTTCACTTATTATGCTCATTTAATGTTTTTGCTAACTAAGAGGAAAAAAGAGAGATTTCCATGCTCTATTTTGCATTAGTTTAATATTTTAATGAGGCTGTTTAATACTTTTTTCAAGACAGCAGAAATATTTCAGAATTCATCAAAATTATTGATAGGCATCTTCAAAAGGGTAAATATTTTAAAAATTGAATTAAAAAAAAGGATACAGTGGCACCTTTGATATAAAGTGATGTCAAAAAAAACCCCATCCTGGTAGAAAACACCCTTTAAAGTACCTCAGTATTTGGGAGTTTTCTTGTTTCTTTCTACTTTAATATTTTCAAGATTTTCTTTCCATGTTGTTGTACGTATTGAGGCCAAAAGTGTCTTCCCATTTAGGTCAAAGACAGAATCTCTTTGCCTATTTAGAGATATGTGAGATCTCAGATCCATTTAACTGGAGATTTTTCAGTAAAGACACATTCAAATTATTATATGAAATTAATTAAATCCTCTAAAATGCTTTAATATTGTAGTATTAAAGTGTATTTTAATAAAGTGCATAGGGTAAGTGAATCAGGGAACCTCTCTGTCCCTAGCTTTGTGTTTTGATTGTGTGGCAACTGTGGTTCAGAGATGGATCTCACAATTGTGAAAGAGATCGTATAGATTGAGAGAATATCTCAGCATGTGAGCTAAAGGTATAACATGATAAGATTAGTTGGCATTCACCAACATGACAATCTATTTTTAATGGAACACCTAGATTAGGAAATGCAATTTGTTTGGCTTTATGTACTTCTTGACAGAATATGGCTGTCTTACCCAAAAGATGCAATTGTTTTTGTTAGTCTTTCTTTCATGCCTGAAATAATTTTCAATCAGAAGAGGAATACGGCTAAAACATAGTCAGTCTTTTTACAGTAAAAGTGCACACTTAGTGACACTTTTTTTCAGTTCTTAACACTGTATAAACAAAATGAGTAGTGCACATAACAATAATGAACACCTATATGCATTAACTCATAATTAACTTCAGCACTACAATGCTTCACACATATTGTATCTGTGTGTAGTATATAACTGTATATATGCATCAGTATAGAATATTTGTATGCTGTAGTCATATACAGGAAAAACAGCAAACCGTGTTGTCTTATGGAATTATTCTGATGATAGGTGTTGAAAACCATATTCTTGCTGGTAGTCACTGCTTCACAAGCAAAAACAGAGATGCAGAAGGCAAATTCGTAATTTCATATAATAATATCATAACGAGCTATCACCTTTCATGTATCTGCTGCTGAAAATGGAATAGATTAGTGAAAGATGATCCTGGATGCTTTGAGAAGAAGCTGTTCTACAAAATATGGCTGAGAATTTTCTGGAATTCTGTTGCAGGAAAAAAACTCCTGCGTTTCCTAAGGTTGGGGGGATTTCAAAATTGTGTGCATGCACTGTATTCACAAAATAAAGAATGCAATGTTATATAAAATACCTGTTTATATGTGTATTGCAAATCTGAAATGTATGTTATTAATTCTCAGCTCTGTTGTCAATAGAAACTGTCCCTTCCACCTTATTAAAACTGAAGTACGCAATTATTAACAGAAATAGTCTATAGTCACAATGCAATTCAAAACTGATTTGTGTGCAAAAAGAGAGCTGTTTTTCCTCAAAAGTACATTCTTAAATAAGAGAGAGTTGGAAATAAAAGGCAAACTGCACCTTGAAGTGAAAGAACAGGAGCAGATGTCCTTTAGCTGTGTTTTATTGATTTATAAACACTCAGTCAGGCTACCTCATCTCTGCAGAGTAATTTAGATATGGGAAAATATCTGTGAAATATATTGATTGCATTATTGATTGAAAAGCCAATTGCTGTTGCACTCCTGTTTTACCATTTAAGTCCTGACACATTTTGACATATGAGCCAGCTGCGACTACTGCCTCGATACTGCAATGAGATAATGTGAAAGCTGTCATAACCACTTCTGTGTCAGCCACAAGGATTTACAGTGTACTAGTGCTGCTATTTAGCTTGTTCCTTAACCACCTGAATAATTAAGGTTTGTTAAAGCTTTTGCTGTTGCACATTTGGTTTATATATGTGCTGTTTTTATGTTTCCTTTCACACTGGATTGATACATCATGAACAAAAGAAATGTAGAAACCAGGTTCTTATTATTCAAAGCTTATACACGTGGGGATGATTGTTTCTGCTCAAATATTTCTCTCCACTCAGTGAGGAATTTGGATTTTAGAACATTTCACAGGGGAATTCTCACTTGTTTCCAGATCAGTTTACACTCAGCAGCAATAAATCAAGGGAGGACAGGAAAAAATCTTCTACAGCCTATTAACAATTCTGTCATTTATTTTGAAATCTGAAACTGTGGAAAATACAAAGAAAGCAAAAACATACAGCAACCTAATTGGCATTTTTTGTCTTTAAAAAGTACTTTTATATTTATTTATCCATCTGAGATGAAATTTAAATGGATAGACATACTAAAAAGATTTTTTGAGCCCAGATACAAAATACAAGCCTCCCCATAAAATGCATCCTTGAAGAACAAAAAAAAATTTTCCTTTACTAGCTCCACATTTTATCGTGGCAAGTGAACTATACAGTTTTATCACCATCTTTCCTACTCTTATTTGTGAAATAAGAAGGCATTTTCATAGTAGCTTTAACTCATTTCTTTTACTATAATCAGTATAGACTTTTATTTTTCCTAAGGATACTGGTTATATAGTTAGAATCATAGAATCAGAATATCCTGAGTTGAAAGGGGCCCATTAAGATCATCAAAGTCCAACTCCAGTTCATTCATGCCATCTCTTGCTCATTTTCAGTTGTTTATTTCATGATTTTTTGACCAGATCCAGACCTTCAGGTATAATCCATGTGGGACTTCTCCTGTGCCCTGACAGAATGGCATTGATTTAAATGTATTCTGCATATGTTCTAGGTTGTACCTGTCTACATCTGACAACAGACTGGACTCTTGCTTGTGTATTTTTCACCATGATGCTTGTATTTCTCCCCAGGGTAGCAGATGAACCCCAAGCGTTCTCTGGACCTCCTGTTCGGAGGGACTCCTTGTGAGAGAGTGGAATGTTAATGGTTAATGACTCAAAACAATCGGCCATTTGAAAAGCAGCAGGTGCTTTGTTGACAGTGTGTAAGACACAGCCCAGGTGCGGAGACGGTGTGCACACAACAGTTTGTTTAGTGACAAGCTGGGTTTTGAGCCAGATAAGGGATGAAGCCAACAAGAAGCAGATCCTCCAAGGTGGGATAATGCTCTTTTATCGTGCCGGTGTCCTCTTTTAGCAATGGCTCAGGAATAAAACTAACCCCCTCCCCAGGGAAGTACCAGGACATTCACACACAGGCCCAAGGGTTTTCATCCCTTTTGATGGAACATAACTGGCTCAACTATGTTGGGGTGAGAAGCAGCTGTCATGTCTTACAAGGGGTCATAAACCATCAAAGACCCCCCCCCCCAAGTGTCCCCAGACTCATTTCTGGGGTCTCCCATCAAGAGGACTGCACATGATCTACAGTGTTGCAACAGACAGTGTAAAACTTCCTGCCAAGGAGAGGTATGTGGGCATTCCCACCTGAACCTGAGTTTATATTAACCCACTGAAATTTGAGCTTCCCAGGCTTCTCCCAGCCTTTCACAGATCAAGACGGCCCAATAGATCCACAGATCACTGGGACCAGCTGTCACGGAAATTACAACACTCAAGATCCATGGGTGGTGATAAATTTCTACTCTTATCCTTTCTTTTTCTTTCTTTTTGTTCCTTATACGTTTTCTTAAGCGTTATAAGTGTTATTGTTATGTTTTTATATTGCCATATTTCTATAGATAATAACCAAAACAGCTACATACTTGATTTCCATTGTAAGCAATTTTTTTAAAAAATAAACCCTACATATATGTATGTAGATAGATAGCTAGCTAGCTAGCTAGGTAGATAGATAGATAGATAGATAGATAGATATAAACACTGGTCATTCAGTGTGATTTCACTCTAATCTGGCCCAACTGTTCTATTAACAAGAACCTCAGTTACCCGCACCTGCAGGGCCAGGTCATAAACCTCCTTCCTGCCTCTTTCTTGGATGAAGTGTATTTCTTGGTATCTGAAAATAAAGTATAACCAATACTTCAATGCATACTTTTTCTTCTCTAAATGAAATGTGAAATGCACGCCACGTTTGCTTATTTCATTTGAATAATCAGATGAAAATTATTTACAGTACCAGAATTGTATTGATAAGTTAGCAGGTGGAAATAGCACGAGACTGCAAAGCAAGTTTCTCCTGCTTTCATTTGGAATTAGTCTTGATCATTGGATTATGTGATGGCTGTCTATGTATTTCATACTGCAGGACACAAACATGAAAAAATTATTTTTAAAAATTATATGAGTTGGAACAATATTCAGAAGTAGTGTTTGTGTTTTTTCTTGGATGAAATAGTGATAATTATCAGGTGGAAACAAAACAGAATATATATGCTGGCAACTCTTAAATTTTCAGTCATTGCAATTTGACTTTATAATTGAAAATGTAATTACACCTTAGAATTATATTTGGCAAAAGTAGGAAAACTACAAAATGTATTGGGTTTCTCTTGCTTTGTTTTTAAACGTTATGTAAGCAGTAACTCCATATAAAGGAAGAGTTATGAACGTTCTCTACTAAATTTGCTGTTCCACCTTGCTGCTTTTTCCTTGAAATTTTATTGCTGAGCATGATGCCATATGGTCTGGAATATCTCTTTGGTCAGTTGGGGTTTGCTGTCTCAGCTGTGTCTTCTCCCAACTTTTTGCATCCCCAGTCTCCTCACTTTGGGTAAATGTTGAGGAGACAGAATACCTTGATTATGTGCAAGTTTTGTTCAGCAATTGCCAAAACATTTGTGTAATCAACAGTTTTAGCCACAAATGCAAAGCACAGCACCATCCTGGCTGCTATGAAGAAAGTCTATCCCCGCTGGACACTGTACATCCAATAATAGTCTTTTGCATGTGCCAGCTGAAAAGACATACTAGGATTTCTCTTCTAGTGCAATAATGGAAAGGGAAGAAAGGTACAACATCTAGAAGATTAATTTCTGAGATCACAGTAGTTTAGTTGTCAAGTATAACAAAGGAAGCCTTGGAGGAAGTTTTGCTGGAATCAATTGTAGCATGATGAAGCCATGGGTGCTGTAGGACTGCTTGGAGCCAAATGGATACTGGGATCCCAAATGCTGCCAGGTTAGGGAAAGGGATAAGTCATTGTAAATCATATTAGCTAATATGGAACAGAAAAGACAATATTGTGCTTCATTGCACCTTTCTGCTCAAAAGACCATTCTGAGTATCCTAGTGCTTCAAGCAGCATTAGTTCTTCCTTCCCGCTGTTAATGCGGGAATTTCTTCATGAAAGGCACCTCCAGAAAGCAAATCAGATCTTATGTGGACGGAGTCTTCTTTCTGGAGGTATTTTTCCAATTTCTATTTTTCCTTTTAACAATATAAACAGTCTAGTTTAGCTCTTTTCCTGTATTATGTTCCTAATGTACGTGGGCACACATGTACACAACTGCTGGAGCCTTTTGTCATTGAGAATTGGATGTAGAACACGGAGAATAAGAAAACTCTCTTGACAAGCTGAATTCATGTATGAACAAGGAATCAATTGTACTTCAGAGGTGTATTTCTAAGGCACACAACCTCCTGGGATGACACAGCCTACATGCTATTTCTTGCTGGAGGTTGTGCCTAGAGGCACAATCAAGTCCTGAGGGACTGAATATAATCTAAATTACAAAAATCATATTGTGGCCTGATTCCCAAGACCTTTACACCAGCTTTACAGCTTTCAATGGATTAGATTAGGAAAAAAATCATCAATCTTTTAGATAGAAATATTTTATTTGGGTAACAGCAAAGATATGTTACTTTTTGCCACTACAGAATTATTGGTTGAGTGATAATAGATCTATGACATTTCTTTTTTTTTTTT
>VZTI01005069.1:138640-173353 GCA_013397865.1 Struthidea cinerea
TTTTTTAAGCCTGGAATACTGTAAAACATGCCTATTCTTTCATGCAAGAAAAACTTCATCCTACTTCCAGGTGACCTAAGCCGATAAACACAGGATGTCTAGGAATGTACACCTTCATAACCCTGTAGCAAATAATGTAGGGTACTAAAATAATTGAGAATATGTATGCCAAAATAATATATGCAGATAATATCAAATATTTCAGGGATCTTAAAGAATAGAAATGTAGGATGAAATACCACTTCCTACAAGCCTTTTGGAGTTTGTACACAGACTAACACAGCTGTACATGTTCAGGGACCACCCTGAAGGCATACTATGGCATTTTATTTCTGATAAAGAATAAGCTTCTCTTGTGGGCAGCTATAAAAAGGTGAGGATTTTTTCTTTTCACAGCTTAAATTGCACATGTATCTCTTGCTATGGTCCTTTTTCTTCCAAATACGAGGCACTTCCTTTGCTTTAGGAGAACAATATAAAGAGTGAAAGAACACTATGATATCCTTCACCAAAAAATAACCATGCTGTTTGGAAAACTAGTTATAGCTGGAGGAGATGGAAGACCACAGACAGGAAGACAATTTATTGCAAAATTTGCAGTCTTTCAATTTCTTCTTCTCGTGTTGAAATTAGAAAACATCCATTCTTTATAAATTTATAGCAAAAGTTATTACAATAGAGTCTCAACTATAAGGACTGAAATAGTCTTCCGGAAAGTGATGAAGGCCCAACATCCTCAGCTGTTTAAAATCAGATTGATCATCAATCTGATTGATTGATCAACCAATCACATTAATCAGAATACTCAGTACATGAAAATCACACTTTCTGTTTGGTCTGTATAGTCTAAATGTTGTCTCCTATAGATGCAGCAGTGTCAAATTCCTTCAATGTTAATGTTAAATGAAAATTAATTTCAGTTTCAGGGTTGATAAAAGGTAATAAACTACTAGATGTAGCACTTATTTTTGGAAAGAGATGATTTTATTTTATTTTGCATTCTGCAAATAATTATTTCACACACAATCATTTTGTAAATTTTAGTATACTTGCTACTTTTTTATTCTCATTATTATGCTGATTTTCTGGTCATACTTAATTCTGGACTGATATCATTGGAGATGTTTTAATTTACCTGCACTGAACCTTGAAGCTGGAGTCACAGTGAGCTTTGTATTATGACTTTATTAAGAACCTGAACTTTTCAAAAAATTCTGAAAATTAGATCCCTTCTTTGGGAGTGTTACTACCTGACTAAAAAATAAGTAAAACAGAGACAACATAGAAGTATAAAGCCATGTTTTCTACAGTGGGCATGCTTTGGTTCAGAAATTCTGAACTCAGTAGAGTAACAAAAGAAGAGTACTTTTATTTTTGTCTGAGTTTAAATGTGCAGTAACTTTGACTCTCTTGGTAGCCCCTTAGTCTCCTTCCTTGAATATCATATTTTATTCCCCCAAATGGACACAAAGTGCCGAATTTGCACTTCACCATTTGTACAAAATGCACTAAATGTTAAGAAATCACTTGATCACCATTCTCACAAGAAGACGAGATTAACGAATGAAGAGAACTTACTTATAAAGAAATCTCCAGCAGAAGAAACTGGAGCTGCTTACACTGTGCGGATTTTAAAAATAAATGTTTTAAAAAATGAACCACTGGAACAGTTTCAAACAGGTTACAGGGTATTCTCCCTCACGGGTGTTCTTTAAAACAGAGGTGTGTATTTGGAGAACGGAGAGGGTGTGTGAGTGTGTGTCTTCTTTTGTTTTTCAAAAAGACAAAGGCTCAACAACAGCCTTATGAGATTGAGCCAACAATCACCTCTGGAAATTCATTATCTGAATTAGGCATAAGGGTAGTCTAGTGGCCAGAAGAAGCTGAAGTTCTTTGACAAAGCAATTATTTACATCCAAAAGTTGTCACTAAATTTCTACTCTACCACACTTTAGTAAATTACAGAACCATAACGACAGAAACAACTTTCCTGAAAGCCAGAAGACACACATTTTATGAATAATTATTTAGATCAGATATATTTAGCTCACAATGAAGGATCATCTTTACACTAACACTCCTATCTTGATTATATGAATGATGTAGTATCTTCTATTATCCATTAAATACTGAAAATCTTTATAATTTCTTTTGCAAAGCGCAGTGCAACTCTGTTTTACACTATTTAAATGATAAGTACTCAGTCCTGTTGAGAAAAAGCTCAAATCATAACATTTAGTAAGGCAATGTAATATATTTTAAACACCAAATTATTGTTTCAAATACAAGGCATTCATTTAAATTGCTATATTATTGTTTTTCACTCAAATAGCATATTACCAGTGGTTTAGCTGTCACCCTGTATTTGCTGCTAGACAAATCAGTAATTGACAACAGCACATTTCCAAGGCAAGGAATCTTATTCAGTAGTAGTGTTGCTTCACCACAAATCCCCTGAGAATGGCAAGATGCTTTGGGTGACATCCCCAAAAAACACACCCAAGGGCCTGGGAGGTAATCAGAATCTTCAGTGATATGATGTTCCTCATGGAGTAGGGGAGCTAAAATTAAAGATTAAATAACCAGCATCATAAAAAACTATTTAAATGCAGAAAATATGGAGACACCATTTTAATAAACATTGCAGAGTATGCATTGCTTTTTTATTTTTTTCCCAGCAATTACATTTCTATGAAAATTATATGTATGCTCCAGAGTTTGTAAGGAAGGCTTGAAAATTACATTGATGAAAGTATTAAGTTATGTATTGTTCTGTGTTTACAATGGAAACATATTTCCATATTAAAGGAATCACATAGATACCATAAAAAGAAAAACATTAAAAATGTGCTTTTCTCATACTCTGAAAAATGGATCATATCAGTGATCAAATGGAAACCACTAATGCAATATCAAGTTTTAACTTGTACATCATGTAATGGTGCAATTATACCTATACCAAACATGGCTTGGTTATGAAAATGCAGAGCACAATAACTTAATAGATGAATTTTTCTGTATCTGAGTAAAGTTATTGTCATTTGTAATCCAATCTCGCAAAGAAAATTCTTCCAAATGCTTTCTGTTACTTTTGAAGGTTGGTATTGTTAAGTTCTGCAACTGGTAAGTCATGAAAGTCTTGATCTCATTCAATTTACTCCAATAACATTCAAAGATTGATTTCTCAGGATTCACAGATATTCTTAATAGGAACAAAAAACCCTAATCTGATGGCATTTCATCCAAAAAAAAAAAAAGTCCTGTGGAGTTTATATAAATATGTATTATTGAAATACATTTAGAGCTCACTTACATTTGTATTTACAGAATTATGTGACGGTAAATACCTGTCCAGACGAATTTAATTACTTCACTGGTGTTATATAATATCCTTCACTGTGTCCTGAGCAATTGGTATCTGGGTTACAATGAAAGCATTAGGAACAATACTACAAAAATTGCAAGGAACAGTCTTTCTGAAGCATTTCCAACTGAGTTTTATTCTCCTGTGACAGTCAGTGTAAGAAAATGGTCTTTGTTGGCTTGCCTTGCTTTTACAGAATCTAATATTTTAATCATGGATCAATGAAAATTTTAAAAGGTTCTGTCTTTATCAAAAAATAATTAGAAGCAGCATAAATATAGCCAAAATACACAAATAACCTGAACTGTTTATGGAATAGATGTTGCACTCAAAAGTAAAAATACTAAAGTCCTTTATATTTGAAAACCTTAATTTGACAGAAGGATTAGGATTTTGTTTCACCAAGCTCCTAATAAGGAACTAAAACCAGAATAACCAAAATATCTTGGTCTTATGACTATTACCTACATTTCATGTCTGAAACAATCCCTTTTAGCGGTACTTACCTAGCACTCCCTTTTTCTTCTTTTCCTTTTTTTTTTTTTTTTTTTTTTTTTTTTTTTTTTTTTTTTTTTTTTTTTTTCAGTTTAATTCATTTTCTTGCTCCTCCCTGTCATGGAAATTATTTCAAATCAAAATGTTACCTTCTTATTTTTTCTGGTCCTTCCTATATCATTGTACTTTCTTTTTCAGATGTTTTTCATGTGTCTGCAAGGTGATGAATCCTTCAAATTTCCACTAAAGTTGTGAGAAATTAATGTTAATTTACACAATGGCTGTAATAAACACTCAAGTCTCCTTGATGATGTACCCACACTTTAGAAGAAGGTTTCTTTTCCCTTTTCTCAAATATCTTCATTCTTCTCCATCAAAATGTATTTTTTCTCTTTTTGGCTAGATTTCTGTTGGACAGATTCCCTGTGTGATCTAAGTTAGTTTGCTCATATTTATTCTTAATGAACCCCCAAGCAGAAAATGTCATCAAGTTATCCTTGTTTCAGTGACTATTCTCCCTTTCCCAGTGTTGAGCTTACTAATGTCTGCTTATTTATTCAGTTTGGATTTTGCATATGTAATACAGAGGAGAAATTTTACATATATTAGTCATCTCAATGCATGCAAATTACACAGCAATGCTACTCACATATACATACAAGTCTATTCAGAAATAGGATCATAGGATCTGTCCATACAGAGAGCTTTGTTCCACAGGAATCTGCATAAATTCACAGGACACAAAGTATTCAGCTGTAACTTTCATAATAACACTTTTAATCATGCAAATTAAATCATTCTTTCCAACAAAGGCACCCATAACTCATGGTGTGTATATCCAAAAAAAGAGAAAGCATGGAGTTCCCAGTTTCCTGCAGATTCATATCCTCATTTATGGTACACTAATCTCCTTTTGTGGATGAGCGCTTAGAAAATTGTTTGGGTGTGAGATGGTACCATGTAAATTTAGAGTTCCCATTAATGTTTAAGATGAAGTAATGAAAAGGTGATCCAAATTGTTTTGGGATTCAGCGATGACCTGTAAAGTGTTGAATATTAATAGGGAAGAATTCGACTTGAGTCAGATTTTGTGGTAATATTATGAAGAAGCAACAATAATAACTTTGGACAACGAGAATGTAAATGTTTTAACTTAATCTTTTCATTTGAAAACACATTCCTCAAACTGCAGTATGACTTGAAAGTGAAGCTGACTTGACCGACTTCCACATGAGATCATTTTTTTAGTGACAATGACAGGTAATTTAACTGGGGAATTCAGTATATCCTAAAGGCCATTAATTGCTGAACATTGCATACAACCATTATGAGCTGTGCAAAAGTAACTGTTATTGGTAATTATTAGAGAAATTTATTCTCCTAAATGGAAATGAGGAAATTAGGGTATTTAAGTTACACAGGTATTTTATTAAAGACATGGGTGAATACATTTTGTATTTTCAAACTAATTTTCCTCTTTGTTTTTGGCTTTTACTGTTCATTTAAAAAAAAAAAAAAAAAAAAAGATTGACCTCTAGTGCTATCTTTTAAGGTAATCTTTGCTCAACTTATGAGGTACACTTCATAAACTTCACATAAACATTATGTAAGGAAGCTTAATGAAGAAGGAGGGAATATATGGAAGAATAATATGCACTTTAATAAATCATGCATCCTTGTGCTATTTAAATGTTTCTTCAAGGTTGATTGAAACTTTAACCTCAGTCTCAATAACGAAGAAAAGCTTCAAATTTGCCAGACCTTGAATTTTTACAACAGTACGTTGAATTATGCAGTGATCAGTCAATTATTCATCTCTCCCAGATCGAGATGGCTGTGCTTTGAAAAGCATGCAAAAATGGGGCTACAGAATGTGATGCTGTGTCAACACATTTCACTCAGGATTGCTTACAAGACAAATTTTTGTTTCAACATTGATTCTAGTTTTCTTGATGTTTGCTTCTAATAAGGTACCTGTTACAAATCAATTTCGGTTTGCATGCTTTAGTTTCTGATACAAGATGATACACTGCTGAAATGACATTACTCTGTTTTCCATAGATTCCTACAACTATTTCAGAATAGACAACTATGCACTGAGGGAATCTAAGCACAGACCCCTTTGGAAAAGTTATTTACAGCTGATGGAAAAAGCAACTTGCCAAGAACTGACAAATTTGGTGGCCTTCTACAACAGGGTTTAGAGTGTTGGAGGATAAGAGAAAAGAAACTGACACCATCGACCTGGATTTGTGCAAAGCATTTGATGCTGTACCACACTACATCCTCATCTCTAAATTGGAGAGACTTGGATTTGACAGATGGATGACTCAGTGGACAAGGAATTGGCTGAACAGTCACACTCAAAGAGTTGTAGTCAACAGCTCAATGTCCCAAGTGGAGACAAATGGTGTTCCAAAGGTAGGACTAGCACTGTTTAATATCTTTGTCAGTAGCGTAGACAGTAGGGTCAGGTGCACCCTCAGCAAGTTTGTGGATAACATCAAACTGTGTGGTACTGTTGACATTCTGGAGGGCAGAGATACTATCAGAGGAACCTTGGCAGGCTTGAGAGGTAGGCCTGTGTGAGTGTCATGAAGTTCAACAAGGCCAAGTGCAAGATCCTGCACCTGAATTGGAGCAATCCCAAGGACAGATGTAGCCTGGACAGAGACTAGATTGAGAACAGTCCTGAGGAAACAGACGTGGGGACCTTCTTGAGGGTGTCAGATGAGAAGCTAAACAAAGGCCATCAATGTGACCTCACAGCCCAGAAAGCCAACTGTGTCCTGGGCTGCATCAAAAGAAGTATGGCCAGCAGGCTAAGAATCTCTACCCTGGTCTCATGAGACCCCAACGTGAGTACCACCTCCATCTCTGCGGGCTCCAGCCTAATGTGAGAGGACATAGATATGTTGGAGCCAGTCCAGACAAGGGCTAGAAGAACAAAGAGTATCAGGGGGATGAAGAACTAATCCTACGAGAAAAAGCTGAGACAGTTGGTGTTGTTCAGCCTGGAGACAAGAAAACTTCTTCTAGCAGACTTTCAGTACCTAAAGGTGGCCTACAAGCAGGCTGGAGAGGGGCTTTTTACAAGGACACGTAGAGATAGGACAAGGGGGAATGGCTTTAAACTGAAAGAGGGTAGGTTTATAATAGACATTAGGAAGAAATTCCTTACCACAGTGGTGGAGAAACACTAGAACTGGTTGCCCAGAGAAGTTGTGTATGCTCCATCCATGGAAATGTTTAAGGTCAGGTTGAATGAGACTTTGAGTGACCTCATCTTGTTCCTGTTCATGGCAGAGGGAACTAAGATCCCTTCCAACCCAAAACATTCTATAATTTTATGATTCTATGATTCCATGATTCCTTTACTCCTTCCATAGTAAGCAGAGAAAGTGCAAGTGCTTCCATTCTACACTGTTGGTTGAAGGGACCAATTTCTTCCATCAGTAATAGCTGGCCAATTAAGGTGGCTGGTCAGTTAGCATGCACTGTCTGTAATTTCTAGGAAAAAAGGGAAAGACAAAATATGCTATATTCAAGATAGTACTCAAATAAAAACAACAAAAAGATCAAATAAGTAAAAATCTCTATTTTTATTTTGAGTGACAAGAGAAATCATTAACTAAACCTTTAAAAAACAAGTTAAAACTTAATTAACATGCTTAAATACAGGACTCTAGTGTGAGGTAAAATAGCCTTGGTATTTTCCTTTATACCAGGTATTTTCGTTACCTCCAGCTGCCACTGCAGAAGTACACAGGTCTCCTGTGGTTTCCCTGTTGTATATGCCAGCCTTTTGCTGAGATCTCAGAAACCTTTGGACATCCAGAATGACGTTAGGGCTCTCTGTTCAGCCAGGTGTTTTCACAAAATCTGTGGACTCCACTATACATAAAAGACCCAGCCATGAGGAAAAGCATGTAAGGCATAGGCATTACATTATCATGGCCAGAGAGTCTAATTTTCAGACTTGCAAAGAGAGGCATGAACTTTTGGTTTGCTTTTACATTAGCTTTAGGCTTAGTTACAACAACAAAAAAATTCAGCTGTATCATGACAAGCAAAAATTTCAGTACTTTCTTACCTGAGAAATTAGTAATTACAGTTGTGTTGTCTGCAGCAAAGGGGTAAGAGTCAGTAGAAATGTTTTAATTCCTGACTCTCTTAATGACATCCTCTGAAATTTTGACCTTCTCTAGTAGAAAAAAGAAAATAACTTACTATTCTTCATGCGTAAGAATGATGAAATACCTTGATATGAATTTGCATAGCCTTGAATTGAAGGATATTACGCTTAACGTTACTTCCAAGATCATCCAGGTGCTGCTGGTGTTAGCAGCTGAGTGTTTCCCCATGGGGTCCATTAGGGCCAGGAGCAAGGCAGCCAGGTGGCACCAGAACAGCCCCAGCCGCAGGCATCAGGCACCTCCATGGGGATGGGAATGGGTCAAGGCTGAGCTGGGATGTGGGTCCTGCGTAGGGCCAGATCAGAGGGGCTCATGACCAGGGAGGGCAGGGCTGTGGGGAGCTGGAGACCAGCCCTGCTCTGGCATTGTTTGGGGTGGACAGCCCTGGAGGGCTGAAGTAGGGTCCCAGGACATGAGCGGCAGGTGCGGAGCACTGGAGGGGCTGGGCAGGGGTAGCCAGGGCTGGTAGTGCCCTCAGGTCTCTAATGATTATTCTGAAGACTGTTGGAATCAGTACCTAGTTTTCCTACCTCCTGATGTAGTGGGGATATCACCTAGTTTTAGTACAATGATTTAACTTTCTATTTGAAAATTTCTGACTCTGTTGTTGTGCGAATTCTGAGCAGGTGATGTACACAAAAAACAGTCTCTTCAGGACTATTTCTTCTTAGTTAAATCTTTTCTTGTTTACTTTTACTTTGACATGTTATTAGTGTTACTATTATTATAATTTCAATTTTGTTATTGCTGCCAGCTTAATTACTTTCACAGGCCCTACAAGTTCCAGTGCGCTAAGGACTGTCCACTGAAAGTGCTTTTACTGCCTCTGTGTACTTGCAGTAAAAACAGAGACACAGCACGGATACAGAAGGAGAAACACTCAAAAACACAAGCTAACATTTCCTAAGTGTCTCAGTCTTCCATTGGACTACACAATTTCAAGCTTTTGACAGGAATTACAGAAAAGAAAAATGTCCAGCAGAAATTTGTTAGAGAACCATAAACAGATTTTACAAGTATTTATAACAATTTCCTTCCAGGTGTGAGAGATGTATGGGGGAAAATACAGAAGCATTTGTACAAAAAATTTCAAAAGGGATCAATAGACAATGGATTGCTTAGAGGAGGGGGTAGACTTCCTGTTTTAACTGTACTGACATAGGTACACACCTGAAGAGACTCAAGTTCGGACAGAAGGCATTGGATTTGTCTAATTGAATTTGGGCATCAAGAGGTATAGTCACTCCACAGGATAGATGCTCTCTACCTGTGAGAGGATCACTTAGTATCCTCTTAACACAGAAAAACTGGTAGATTTAGTTTATCTCACTTGTCAAATAGGCCCACATATGGGTGAGATTAATTATGCCCTTGAAGAGCCTGTTTTTTCCCCACTGACTAATTTAGCTGTTTATGTCCCATGTTGCAGATATCAAAAATTTGGTCAGAGGACTCCTATACAAAAAAAAAAGAGAAATTTTAATTATATTTAGTACTTCCAGGTATGTTGCTAGGTGATTTCTCAGGATCATGCAGCTGGGGAACAAAAAGGAGAGAAAGCCACCTTCAGAGCCCTGAAAAAAATTTTAGGTGGAATGAAGGGTTCCTCAAGGGTACAGCTACAGTGTTAATTGGGGCAGGCATCTCTGCAAGTCTGAGAGGACTCTACAATATCTGTTAGAACCTGCAACTCATTCAGCAGTGTTAATCTGGGGCAAAAGCCTCATGACTATTCCTTGAATATTCCTAGTTAGACCTTTTGAACAATTCACTTAGAAAGAAAAAAAAATGAACAAACAGACAAACACAAACAACCCACAAAATGCCAAACTTCAACAACTGAAGGAAGAAGAACCAGGACGAATTTAAGCTTTGATCTTCCAAAAACTAATTGCATGAGAGAGGAGAAAACTAAAAGCATGAAAGGAGGAAATGTGACTATTCCCACTGAAGTCAGTAGTAGGAATTATGCATACAAGTTAAAAAAAGACCGTAAATGTCAATCACCAGGTTATGTACATCTTCATCGATCTGGGCACATCCCTTGAGGTTTTGTCCTTAAAAATTCATAGGTCTGGGGCCCTGGATCATAAACTTTATCTTGTAATCATAACTTTTTAAATCATGTTTATGCAGTTTGCAACAGAGGAACACCTGGTACATTAAATTTAACAATAATTAAAAATAAAAATATTGTTTATTCCTTTAAATTCTTTTGGGGAGAAGTGCTTCATATTTCTTTGAAAAAATGTAAACTGACATTATTTTGGAGTAACTGTTCTTCACTGCTCAAAAGAGCTATGCTCATCCTTCTTTAGAGCATATCTGCCACTATCAAAGAAAGTTTCAGTTTCAGCTTTAAAAATTCTGTCTGTACCAAAGTCCTATTAACTCATGAAGCATGAGACTTCTTGCTCCATAACCTATGGATTCAATTTATGTCACCACTTAGCCCATCTAGCAGGATTTGGTTTCTTTTTTGCATCATGCAAAGTGTGCCAGTCCAGCACTTTGTTTAACAGGTCCTTGTGCTGTCTAATGGACTAAGAGAATGATCATCAGTGTTAGGTGCACAGGAGAGTGAGCTGCATGATACACACTGTTAGTCTGATACACTCTCTGATGACAGTTTATGGTTCACCAGCTTGGTTAAACAGCACATCAGCAGCAGTGATGGGTGATCAATCTCATCCCCTATAGAATTGCTCCCCAAAGTGTCATTATTGAGAAATAAATCCAGGAAATGCAATCAGAAGGAAGCATCAGATCTTTTGTTTAAGTTCAGAACTAAAAGGAAAGGAGATGGATTTTTTTAATTGCTTTTATTTGTTTAATTTATGTACGCCAATTATGGAAAAATAGCATTATATAATTTCATACTGTAGCTGTTTTGTATTCCTTCTGTGAAGCATGATACAGGTACTTTATATAAAGTTACTAGACATTTTCAAATGCTGTCAAGAATTTGGCAGCTTCATTTTTTTCATCCTCAGTGTACTATGGACTTCACTTTTTGCTTACAGGCACAGGATCGGGTTGTGCAATTGTTTAGTGTGTTGTTAACTGCATTACCCCACACAACTGACATGACTTGGTCTAGCTAGAAAAACAATGTAAACCAGGGTGACAAAACCCGGGCTAGAGTAAGGCCAGATGTAAATACAGACTGGGAGAGGAGTGACTGGAGACCAGCCCTGCAGAAAGGGATCCAGGGGTGCTGCTTGATGGCAAGACCAATAGGAGCCAGCAATGTACCCTGGAAGCCAACAGGGCAAAATGCATCCTGGGGTGCAGCAAACAGAGGATAACCAGCCGGTCAAAAGAGAGGATTGTCCTGCTGTATTCGGTGTTTGTGCAGTCTCACCTGGAGCCCTCTGTGCAGTTCTGGGCCTCTCAATTTAAGAAGGACGGGAAAGTATGCAAGTGCATCCAGAGGAGGGCAACAAAATGGTGAAAGGGCTGGAAGGAATGTCCTGTGAGGAGTGGCTGATGACTTTGGGCTTGTCTAGTTTGGAGAAAACGAGGCTGAGGGGCAATTACTTTACTCTCTAAAGCTTTCTGAGGAGAGGAAGTGGGGAGGGAGGTGCTGAGCTCTTCTACCTGGGAACCAGAGATAGGACACGTGGAAATATTCCAAAGCTGCACCAGGGAAGGATCAGACTAGATAGGAGGAAACATTTCTTTACAGAGAGAGTAGTCAAAAATTAACACATTTCCTAGAGATGTGGTTTATGTCAGACTTTAAAAGATATTTGGATAATGACCTTAATAATATGTTTTAAATTTTTATTGTCTCTGAAGTGGTCAGGCAGTTGGATTAGATGTTCATAGATTCCTTCCAGATAAAGTATTCCTTTCCTTTCCTTTCCTTGCCTTGCCTTGCCTTGCCTCTTGCCTTGCCTCTTACCTCTCTGTTCTGTTCTGTTCTAAATTTCAGTTCAGATTACCAAAATGCAAGATTTTTTTTTCCTACCACAGCATGCACCCTAAATTATATAATCTGATAAATATTTCTTAATCTGCACATTAATTAAACTGGAATGTTGGAAGAGTCAGAAAAAATTAGTTCACTCCTTTCAAGTAGGACAAAAAACCCAAACCCAAACCAAACAGGTTTTGACAGATAATAATTATTATCAAGAATGAATATATTCTGCCCAAACACTTTATCCTGGCAGTGTCAGAATCACTATTAGCAGCCATTAAAGCTAAGAACTCTTAGTGGTATTTAAATACATAATTCCTCAATATTAAATCCCGCTTACCTATTCGGATCATGTTTGGAAAGATGTTTAAATCTTTGTCTCCCTAAAATTAAGGGAAATTACCTTATGAAGCTTTTTGTTTGTCTGTTTATAGTTTTGGCTTTGGTGGGATTTTTTGCCTTTTTTAAATTCTCTTTTTATTTCTTTCAAATACAGCTATACTTTAAACATCCAGACAGTCAAAAGTCATTCAATTTTGCCATATTACATGGAGGTCTACATTGTCACTCAGTGTTCGACATTGCATAGTATGAAATACGTTGTCTCTTTTGAGCACTGCTTAAATTAGAAGGTCTTCCCATACTCCTAGTGAGCACCAGTCATCGAGCCCTTTTAAGCTTTCCAACACTTTAAAAGGATATTTACAGTCCACGTAGAGGCATGTCATGGGGGCCTTGGTGGAGCATCCATGCAGAAAGAAGCTCAGAGAAATGACAGGATGTTAGCATATGGCAACAGAACACTGCACATGCCAGAGAGGAACTTTTCTAGCTTTAAAAATGGACTGTCTGGTGATATTTTGTGCTTTGAACACAATATGGGTAAAACATATTTGCACAATCTCCCCTCATATCAGACACTCATAGACTGAAAATAGGCACTATTGCAAGTTTGTGATTTTATTGAAACTTCCATGGCCTGCAGAAAGGAAGAACTGTAATTTGGAGGCATATATTTATTGCCTAGCAATGAACCTTTCCAAATACTACAGTTATTTATATATATAAAAGTTATATGTATATGCAGTTATATATGCATTTTCTAAAGAGTAATTAATACCCAGTCATTTAAAAGAATAAGAAACTGAGGTAGCAAGCTTTAAGAAAGGTCAGATTTTTTCAGCTTACAAGAAAAGTCTTACAATAAAATCAAATGTTCAGGATAGAAAAATACTCAGAATATATATAATTTTACAAGCATATACTTCCTTGATAATTTGGAAACTTGGGGCAATTTTGAGTATGAGGATTTCTACTTTGAAAGACCACATCCAACAGTTTAGCTTTTGCAAAGATCATTTTATGAGCCATGTTTTTTCCGTGATATTGTGCTCTTTCTACCTGAGTCAGAGATGAAAAGCAGCTACCAATGAAACATGTTTTGTGACAAAGAATGGCAAAATATTTTCTATGCTAAAAATTCTAGATTCCTGGCATTAAGCAGAACTTCTCCAAAATATCTACTATGTATAAATGGTTAATACACTTCTCATCACATGCCAACACTTTACAGAAACTCTGTAGAACAAAGTTACTATGTATGCCATTGCCTAGTAATTGCAATTAAATGGCAATATTTTAATGGCATTTAGTGATGCAGAGAGCTGTAAAATTCAGCAATGTCATGCACAGCAATTGATTCAAACAAGGTTTCTTGGGTTTTAGCTGCAGAATTTTTTACCTGCCTTATTTTGAATCATAAATAATTATTGGTAAATATTTCAGCAAGTGATTATGTATATAGATAGATGCATTTCTTCACTTAGTTCCAGATTGTCACCATTACTATTATTGTTGTAACATTTCAAGTCATCAAACTTTAGGTCAAATGGATCAACGTCAGTTTTTATGTTGACCAAATTTAAAAGATAAGGTAAGAACTGAAACAAAATTATAATGAAGAAAACAGAATTGCCTACATTCACAAAATGTGCCAATATTAGACAAGTATTCAACTGATTTTTGAGGCTATTAGACTACTTCATAGGAGTACAGTAGAAAATAAATAATATTATGTTCTCCAGTCAAGGGAAAGGGATGAAGATTTTGTTTTTGATTTTGGTTTTGGTTTTGTTTTTACAACTATGTAGATATATATAAATTTTTTCCGTAAGAAGGCAATGCTGCAACTTTGTCAGAATAGCTCTATCCTTCTTGTAGCAATGTGTATAAATTACACATAGACACTGGAATTATGTTTCCACATACACCTTGAGAAATTTTTCATTTAATTCTTAGATACAGTTCACAATTTCTGTTCAGCATCAGCCCACTTTGGAGATATATAGAAATCCTCTGCAGAAAATAATTTTGATTCACTTTTGTTGTTAGTCTGTCCATCATGTCTTTTAAACAACTAAGATTAAAATCCCTAATATCCTATCTTATAAGAAGATGATGATTTGTCTTTCATGGTGACAATTTAAGGCACTCAGTTTTAATGCAAATAATCTCTTATCAATGTTGTTCACAGGAAGGAACGGAGAAAAAGTGTAACAATTTTTTTTGACAAGTTTTTTTGTTTCCCTGAAGATAACACCTTCTAATTTAAAAGGAACTGTGTTGTTTCTGGACATAGTCCTCTTCAGAAAAGTGAGAAGATTATGAAGATCACAGCTCAGATCTAAAATCACTTTAGAGAAACTTCACTAAGAAATTAGAGAATAGAACATAATATTTTGATCACAAATATACAAGTGATTTTTAAATGTTCATGAACTGGTGAAAAATACCTTCCCACTCAGCCACAGATGCAACAGAGAGCATTACTGCAAAATTAGCACCAATCTTCACTGGACCATTCAGTGTCACCAAGTATTCATCAGATATGAATTACACTCTGAACAAATTGCCTGAAGGAACAGATACAGGGATTTTCATGTTCTAAACGTGCTTTCCTATTAGTATCAAAATAGTCCATTGGAGGATATCTCAACCCCTGAAGACATGCAATGAACAGAAATGCTACAATACTCAACCATTATTCCAAAGTACAGTCTTTAAAAATGAAAGATAATATACAGTAGGCTTGACTCCCTATTCCCTTAGATTCCATTATAATCACCCTTATGATGAGCCACACCTCATTATAATAACAGCCAAATTGCTTGGGTCTCAAGGGCAGACTAACAGTCAGGGTGGATTGTACTTATACTCAAAATAACCAAGAATAATCAAGATGAGCCTCTCAGTTTGACAGTGTATGACCACTTTTGCATAATTAATGCTGTTCTGACAGGCAAAATGCTACAGATTAAGCAAAAAGAATTAATCTGGCTAATAGTGATTGGATGCATAACAGTGAGTAATGTGTCAGCATATTTACTGCAGTTATAATAACATCTATGTAAAAAAGTTCATTTCTTTAGGTGCCCAAATGGAACTTAAAATCCTGAATATCACCTGTATAAATCTGCATGTTTCTGCACTGAAAGGGTACGATACGGTAGAATGTTTGTTCATTTTAATTGGAGTCAATGACAATTATTGCTTACAAATTAAAGGATCAAATCTTGAAGGATCTTTGTTGACAGTGAACTTGGTGCAGAGTTGTCAGTTTACACCTAGTGAAGATTTGCTCCATGGCATTTTATATCTTCACAGTAATAGTAATTACATTCAAGGTGTTTGCAAAGAAACCCAAAACCATGTGAAACCCTCATGGTACTGTGTTTCATTAGAAATGCCAAACATAAATGAGGTTCATCAAGAGGTTTGTTAAGGTTCATGAACTTAAGACTGGCTTTAAATTAATATTGTGGGTAACTGATAGTTTTGTATTGAAGCCATAAAAAATTTCCTTCGTTCATATGAAAAACTGGAGGAAACACTTAAGATTCATCTCAGTTTTCCCTCACACTATGATGGCCTGTTGTTAAGGCACCTGAGTCATTTCACCTGGAGAAAAATCCCACTGTAGGTAGCTCTGAGAGGTCAGGAAATAAATGCCTAATCACTAAAGTGAATAAAATTTGATAAAATAAAATGGAAGCTGAAAATCTAGAAGTTGATACATTAAAGATATGTAATATTAAATTGCCACCATATTTTTATTAGGCAACACTTTAAAATTAATTTTTAAACTGGTTGAGAAAACTTATATTGACCATGATTTCCTTAATTTCTTTTCTTGCTCTAACCTCATACCTTTATGCAAGGCACAATGTTAATGGAAAAATAGTGTTCGTAGACAACAATTTGTATAGCATTTTCTAGGGGGTCTCCTCCTATTAATTTCCAGAGAAAAGTGAAGAGTTGCAATTTGTGCCTGTAGAAGTACTTCACTTGTACATTTAAACATGTACATACTTATCTGTAACTCAGAATGGAAAGTGAAATCAGGCAAGTAAGGAATACTCCACTGCAAACAAAAAGTTAAACACAATCTTGAATTAAAAAAAAGACATTTACATGGCAACCCTACAAAGCATGACAAGGAGTTAAATCAATACAAGAACAAATATGCTCTTTATTCTAACTAACTGTACTTTTATAAGATGTTTGGCATATATGAGCATTGTTATTTATAAATATTTGAAAAACACCTACCGTATTGATTCAGAGCAGTGATAGATTGACATGGTTTGAGTATAGTGTAATTACTGTATCCATGAAATGATTTAAAATGTACCAAAGCAAATTAATCTTGGATGTGGGATATATGAGTCTTGTAAGTAGCCACCTTAATGCCAAAATATGTTTAGTGATCTGTGTCACAGCTGGCTTACTTGCTTTCTTGTAAGATGTATACTTTGCACAACATGACCGTGTTCCATGGCAAATCCATTCAGCCTCAAAACATATTGAAACATATTTTTTTTTGTTGTTTATTTGTTTGTTTGTTTAAGACAATGTTTGAGAGCCTAGTGACTTGAACAGTTTTGAAATGTCAAGGGTTGGTTTTATGAAGAAGCAAGATAATCTAAACACCTGAAAATCGAAAATCATGACATTCCAAAGGCAGTTTCTACCAGAAAAATAACTAATTTATTTGTTTTTTTGGAATGCAACAAGAAATGTATAGTACACACAAAGTATCTGGAGAAGAATGGTTTACCAAGAAATTTTAAATGGGATAAGGATCAGGGTATGGGAGAGTTTGGATGAGTGCAGTGAAGAGGAAAAGGGAAAGCTAATTAGACTTGATGTTACAACCTTCATAGGAGAGAGATCTGGGAAGAGGTGACAAGGCACAGGAAGTGCTCTAAGCTGTAGTGTGGTAAGCAGCAGTACTGTATGGCTTTAAAGATGCTTGATCCATAAATTATATGGTTTTTTCCAGCCAAAATCTTTTGGGTCCTCTGCACACTCTAGAACATAAAACTACTCCTTGGATGAAATATACTGCAGAAGCAACAGAAATATTTTAAGTTTTCTTCCTTCCCTCAGAAAAGAAGTATGGCACAGCATGACTTTGCTTCCCAGTATAACTTTGTTCCTTCAGCTCTGAAAGGAAACACAATTCAGCTGTAAGTTTGCTGGATCAGGATTTGGAATGGAAGTTGTGGGCATCACCTTCAGTGTCAGCTCAGAGTTTAGACAGGCTTGCGAAAAGGAAAGGGAGGTGGAGTGAGATTATTCTTGGCAAGATCAGTTTCACTCATTTTCACCACCAAAACCACTTTGTGCTTGGAAACTAAAGTGTGTGTGTGTGTGCATGTGCATGTGTGTGTGTGTATCTGTGTGTGTGAGTATTCTAGCAGATGGAAAAGATAGAAGTCAAAAGGTAAATCTCACTTCCTACTACACTCTTTTTTTAATCGTCTGCAATCTCACAATGCAATCAGAAGTATTCACACATAGCTACTTTCACACACACAGAAGACAGAGGGCTGAAGCCTGGGATTAAAGTCTCGGATAGTAAAAAATCCCTTTGTTATCTGATATCTTCTCTTTCTTTAGGAGGGTGCATCAGGGCTAGAAGTAATAGATAAAACTGATTCTAGAATTCAACCAAAGGTTTTACAGGTAGCTGTAGATGAGTTTTCATATCCAGATCAATTATCTAATTTTGTCAAAACAAACAATTGCAAGAATTTCATCTAATCTGCAAATCATAGCTTTCATGATTTCTTAAAAGTGAACTGAAAAAGCCCACCTTTACCCAAGACTTCAGGTTTTGGGACCTTGAACCAAGGTTGCAGCAGAGTGAAGAACTAAAATCTATTTTACTAAAAAGAGGTGTGAAGACACAGTGTGATAAATTAATCCAATGGGTGAAACCACAGGCCCAGGGGAAAAAAAAATCTTTAATTGTCACCTTGTCATTATTTACCGAAATGAAAAACTATTAAGAGAATATACTAATATACTAATTTGTGAAGCCCTTGCCTGTACTCAGCTGTATAGGAACCTATACATTTAATATTAGAATGATTTTAAAGAGACTGTTCCAATTTGACCTTTGCTTTCCCCAGATGTCATCTCTCCTTTCATAGTCATTTAAAAAATAGAAAAGGATTACTGCTTGTGGTTCTGCTGGAAAATCTTTAAAAAGTCACACATCACTTACAGGTAGTTCAGTAAAATCTTATCACAGGATTTTGTTTGAAAAGAAATCCTGCTAAGCTGTCACATATCTGGCCAAACTAGCAAGAAAGCTTCCACTTTCAACTTATTTGTAAACTGAAAAATTTGAAAGGTTTGTGGAGGGACAACAGCACAAATCCACTCTCCCAATGACAGAATGCCATGCTAGAGTTATTGTTCAGAATGAATCTCTAAGTTGGTGATAAGAATTTACAAACTTCTCCTTTTTTATGATATATTCCCCTGGCGGGGCTAACATTTTATGAGCAGGACAGAAGAACCATTTCCTATCCCATCAGATCTGTTCACTACCAGATCATGAGCATCATCCATTCAGCAAACCACAATGCTGGAGATGTCAATGAGTGAACTTGCAGCTCTCCTACTCTTCATCTTTCTAACTCTCCACCACACTCAGTTATTTTAATGATTTCCAGAAGTGTCCATTCATGTCAAAGCGTGTTATTTACTTCCCATTACAGACATGACATTACCACACTCCATTACAAATTGAGAGAAACATATTCCCTTCCAAAGTTTAAGGATTGCACCATTACCTGTGAATAGAAATGAGTGCTGGCACTAGATGGCAACTACTTACAACAGATATTCTAAATGTAATGGACGAAGTTTCATTTTTGATAATGTACCAGAGAAAGCTAAAATACATCAAAAATACTCTACAGAATGAATTTATCATTCACATTGTCAGCCCATCAAGTTTAGTCATATAATTCACAGGCTGATTATGTGGAAAGTCAATGAATTATATAGCTAAATATTTTCTAGTCGTTTTATGAATGATAGAGTTAATCAATATTGTACCTGAACAAAGTTAATCTCTGTTATTGCTAATAACCAAACCTTGAGAACTTTATCTTAAATAAACAGCAACAAAATTAAGAGAGTATACACTCCACACTGATTCTATAAAAAAAAGCAGTAGCTAAAAGTAGCACCTCATTACTTTTGACAGAAAGCACAAATAATATGTTTTAATCCAGTAAAATAGTCTAAGATAGTTTTATGGAGAGTGGTACCATTAAAACAGTATCCTGAGATGGGGAGAGGAGACGGATACCTGGTTTCAAGAGCCTCTAAGCTGCCATATGACTTATAAGTCTAAATGGGATCTAACCTACGTTCCTTGATACACTGAAACTGAGCATCTATCATATGTATAGACAGTATACACAAGCTGGAAACACAATCATTAGATATAAAGGTAGTTGTAAGTCTGTCAGTCTGTTTCTGTCTGAAATAGAAAATTTTTATTTTGTTGTCATTACTCATTCCTGATAGAAACTCTTTCCGTGAAGACAATCCAGTAACCTTGTACATGCTTCTATAGCTCCAAATGTGAAAGAAATTAAAGAAATAAAAAGTGCATGATTGCCATGAGGCTCACTAGCTCATTTAGGTACCTAAGAAAGCATTTTCAGAAAGAAGCTGACTAAATTAACTGTACAGCTAAAGAAGAAAAGGATGCCTTTCTTAGTCTCAGAGAAAGATCACAGCCACATATATTTACAGAATTAAGTTGAGAAAACAAGATTTTCCTACAGAACATTCCAGAAAAACTTCTGCACAACTACAGGGGAAGACTGATTTACCGGGTGGAAGTTAGATTCTTAAGATGCATGAGCAGTAAATCACTTTTCAAAGTTATCTCTTACTTCTACATCATGTTGTTGAAAAAGATTCCTTCAGTTCTAGCAGGGAAAATGAAAAACTATGACAAAAATAGTGTATAATTATACAATTATTTATTTGCATTCATTTCTTTTTACATCTCAAAACATTTAACTTTTTAAAAATGCAATTAAGGCAATTAAAAAAAAAATTAAATCCTGTATGAATTCTCCCAACTACCCCACAGTCTTCAAAGAAACCTAAAAAAAGCCAGGTGTTGTTGCATTCTAACCCTCACAATTGTGCCCTTCAGATTCTGCACAGCAGACACATGCAAACATATTTGATTTTCATAAGCAATATGAAGAAACCAGCAAGGCATGGACAGATGTGGTGGACCCTCTTACTGGTGTCACTAGGGGGCTCAAAAACTAGTCGGAAGGATACACATGCAAAGGATATGAAATCCTGGAATAAGTTTGGTGGGACTAGCTAGTGAAACCAAAGTGCTTCCCAACAGCTCTTACAGCGATTCCCAGGCAAACCTCATCTCCTGCCGTAGCTGTTGGCTAAAATGTACCCCTTCGTCGACTAATAAAGACAAATAGGTACCTTCACAAGCGATTCATCTAATCCTAAAAGAGGCACCCAAGGGTTGATAACAAATGATTTATTATTTTGACGTGTGGATTTTGTCCATTGGCTATAAATAGGTCTATAATATGTAGCTCAAGTTTAACTTTTAGCTATCCTAATTTAGGGATAATAAATTTCATAGTTTGCCTCCAGAGCTGATCCATGAAAATTGTACTGAATTGTAATTAAGTTGTAACAAACAATTATACAAACCAGTGAGAGTTCAATAAATTCAAAGCACGACTCTCTGCATCGCTGGTCAAAACAGCAACAAGCAAAGCCAATAACCTGCTGCCAAGTGAGATCCCAGAGTTTCTTTGATCCTGTATCTCAAAATTTTTTTTTGAAAACCTGCAAATACTCAGTATTCAGGTCAGTTTAGATGTTACTGTGACTGGTGTATCAAAACCAACTCTTAATTAAATTCATAGAATGATCAAGCAGAAGTCAAGAAGTAAAACAAAGAATAAGCAGAAGAACCTCTGAAGACAAAATAAGTACAATGAAATAATTATTCAGAAAGAGTTTCTTCACAATTAACTGTACAAATAAATAATATGAAAGAATAATAGAATGGAGACTCACAAGCGTAAGTCCTCACATTTTCAAAAATTAATGCAGGCAAAGCTGCTGGCATGGTTCCAAAAATCTGCAAAATATTTATTATTTAGTTTTGTCCTCCTCTTTTATAATGAATTCACAATTAAAGAAGTTGTAATTGTAATTCAGATACTGGCAAAATACATTCTATGGTGTTAAGTACTGATAGATTTGTAAACAAAAGCAGCTGGACTGGAATTTCTTCAAGGAAATATTTACATGCCAACAGTTTATCAAACTGAAAGTCTGCAGATAAATCTACACATGGGCATTATGTTAATGACGATAGCAACGGTGATTCATATTCTTAGTTGTAGCTGCTTTGTACTGCTACAGCTGTAAAAGAATAAAACCTGGAAGGAAAAAGGATAAGGAGGCAGGCTAGGGTTTTACTCCCCTGCCTCCTTTCAAGGTTAGAACATTTGTTACGTTATACTGGAAATAATGATTAACAATAGGGCCATTGTCCAAGATTCTTTCACCTCTAAAGGCCAGATTTCTGGAGGTATGTAACTCATTTTGGATGCAACTAAGGACTTCATGGAATTATACAAAAGCACAAGTGTCCAGTGAATTTTTCTATGGATATCCATGCAGTTTGAAAATTCAGTACACAACAAAGCATGTCTTGGAAAAACTAAATATATGTGTGTTTATTAGATCTTCCTACCGCTTCAATGCCAGAAAATATCAACAGCTGTTTTAAAAAAATGCTACCTGCTTGATTCCTATTAAGCAGGCTCAATTTGCATGCCATTATCCAGGCCTTGGGATTTAAAGGGAATCACACTCTAGAGAAAATTATGAATACCTACACCCTACAGAAAAGCATGAACACCTTCCTATCAGTGTTCATTTGTCACCCTTTTGTGAGAGAGTGATATATGGCTGTAACTACCGTCAGAGTATCTCAAGAGTTCAAAATAGGATCATGACTTCAGTATATGTATTTGAATGCAAACACACACACATAAGAATGAAAAATATTAGAAAAACATAAATAATAGAAATATAGAAAAATAAAATCTCAGGGCAATAGGGTGTATAAATTTAAGCATTTAAGAATTTTGTTCAAGGGAAATTCAGAATAAATAGTATAAATAGAATAAACAAATAGTATAAATAGAATAAATAAATAATTAAGGCATTTCCCAATGAAACTTCACCTTAATACTTAAAGCTTCTTTCACGTCAGAAATTCATTCTCTGGAGGATCTTGATTTTAAGGACAACTAGCAGTATCTGAAAAGAAGTCTTGAGTTGGAGTATCCCATTCTTTCCTAAGAGGGAAAGATCCCTTAACTGTTCTTGCAAAGTCCTTGGAAGTAGCAGTGAAACACAGTGAACTGGGAAGAGTATCCGTCCAGTAGAAAGGGACTCAGACCTATTGGCTGCAATGAAAGATACTTGTCCAAAGACAGATAGCTGTGGGCTGAATCTTTCTTCCTTTCCTCTCCCAGACAAGACCTTCAGTGAGTAGCTGAATAATGGGGCAGAAATAACAAAGTACAATTCACAATGGCAGCAAGTACAGGTGACTGGACCGGCATGCAAGCCATGCAATTTGAATGTCAGTTGGGGTTAAGAGGTGTTTGTGGCATGGTGTGACTGAGAAGTCATGTATGGGTTGTATGCTTAAGCAAGAAATATACTGGTAAATTATATGTAATTACCAAAGTTCAAGAACTCTGTGTCCAAAGACTGTAGAACAATCTTTCTGTGCCATTTTCTCTCAAAGTAAAGTTGGCTGTTCACAAAATCTTCTGAGCCTGACTAGATGCTGCACCCCCCAGAATTATAAATAATTTTAACTTCTTTGCTTGGTTGGCTGTTTTTGGGGTTTTGGGTGTTTTTCGTTTGAGGTGGTCTTTTGGTTGATTGGTTTTGTTTTGGGTTTTTTTATGTGTGTGTGTGTGTTCTGTTTGTTTGTTGTTTGGGGGGGTTTTGACTGTGTTTTGCTATAAACAAAGGAAGACTATGGTAGTCTTGGACTATGGAAATCTGTGCCACATCCTAGGAGATACTACTGTGTACATTCAGGGTGATTGTCTTGCATAAGTAATGAGCCTTTTCCATATTCTGGAAAACTCTAGTCTATTGACTATATAAAGGACAGCACTTTTGCATGTGCTCAGTAAAATCAGTGTATTGGGGAAGCACAAAATGTGAGCAGTCTTGTACATATTGACCTTCTGTCTCCTTTTGGGTGTTGGATCTATTGCACACCTGCAGAAGAACCACAAAGGATGGAGGGTTAGCAGAAACCCTCTCTCTGACTTGGAGAAAATGGCAGATAGGATCAGCTGTGGCCGAAGTGCTTCATGCAGTCCTTGCTAGCTCCTGTTCTGCCTTTGAGAAGGAGGCTGACAGAAATACCCTGTCTGCCAAGTAAATACTTGTGTTGAACTCTCTGTGGTCTGCAGACTAATTAGTTATTGCCCTACCTGCCCTGGTTACTGCACTGCTAAAGCCTAATCAAATATGAAAAACCGTGTAAGAATTTTTTAATGTGTATTTTGGAAATTATACCAGCTAGGAAAATAAAAAAAGTACTAAAAAAATGTCATTGAGTTGAAAGAGCAAAATGGAGAAGAACTGATGGAACTTGAACACTTTGATTTTTATCTCCATTCCTGTTAAACTTAATTCTTTACATGCAGTGAGAGAAGAATGGAATGGAAATCAAAGAAGCAAGCAACTCTTTTTACCTTGAATGGAACAATATTTAAGAAAAACATAACTTTTAACACTGAAAACTGTTCGTGATGCACAAAAACAAACTGTAGTTTCCCAAGATGTCCCCTGGTACTAATATTCTCGTTTGCCAGAAGCTCATTTGCCGTGGCCAAATGCTTGCTGATTCAAGTAAAAGCACCTCACCAACAATTCGCACAGTGATTTAAATTGAACTTGGCCAGCTTAGATAAAAAAAAAAATTACCTAAATTGGAAAAGAAATAAACCTTGCTCAAAATACAGTTTGCTCTTTCTACCCCAAATTAAATAAAAAGGAATGATATAGTGGCACTCTCTTTAATGACCACTACTTAGATGAATATGCAGCATTTTTTAAAAGGGTGAAGTATTTTTAAATTTGAATAAAACATATAAGTACAGACTATTAGAAAAATGCACTGTACAACTCATTTACTCAGGCAAGTTTTATAGAAGAGTCCAGGGTTAGTAGGAGTCCTAAGGTGCCTGCTATTGTTCTCACAACAAAATACACTCTTCATACAGTCCCAAATATGATCTTTCTGAATGCTGATAGTGACTTAGTAAATTAAAAGAAAAAGCACTAGTTACTGTTATCATAATCTGTCTTCACTCAAGTAACACCTGGAAATAAATAAAAAAGAACAATACCCTTATGAATCAATAAATAGCTAACTGATTTAAGCATAATTTATTTGTAAAAAGAAGTTTTAGTATAGCAAGGCAGAATATCCCTGATGTCATTAATTTGCAACTTCATAAGATGTCTCCTCAGTACCCCCATGCCCAATTCAAAGGCCTCACTCAAGCCAAAACCCCACCTACCATCTTTGATTTATCAGCTCCACTTCAAACCCAAACCTCAGCAGGGTTTATGGGACCTTTTGCAGACGGTGCACTACAGAGGGCAGCAGGTCCAATCACAGAGCGCGTTTCCATTGCTGATTGCTGTGATGCAAGGAGGGAAGGACCACACTACAACATGATGCAATCTGTTGCACTTCTAGGACTGCATGACCTCACCATGGCATTACCAGCAATGAAGTTTCTACTGGTTGCCAGTCCTAGGCTTATGCAGAGCACCAGCTGCTAAGGCCACATTGCAAGTGGCAAAATCCAGATGCTATCATTTCACATGATGAAGTTCCACCAGGGAAACAAACTGCTTTAGGAGCCTGAGCGCACACCAGAAGCTCAAATGTAAGGCAAATTCATCCTACAGAGGCCCATTTTTGCACATAAACTGCTCATGTAGGTGCACTTTTAATGCACATTTAAAAGACGGGAGCTACAAGACACCAGGCCTGTCCACTGCTCAAGGCAAGTGGTATGAATACTTTCCCAAGAAAGTATGGGGGGAGCCATTCAGGTTGCTTCTTATTCTCAGTGGATTCACACTCCCTCTGCTCTCCATCAGTAGAGCGCTAATACTAAATAGTTACAGCTTGATGTCTGTGGGGGAGAAGAAACAGGAGGAAAAATACAACAAGAGAAAAAATGTGTTGTTTAGTGTAGTAGTAGGGCATAAGGGTGGTTGGACTCTTGGGCTGTGGCACTGTGGAAATGGTTGGGATTGGCAGCTGTGTATTTCCTTATTTTCAATTATTCTTCTAGGTTATTTAATGAGATTTCTGATGTAGTGAAATGCACAATGCATCACTTTGTTCAACTAAGATTCTGGCTCCAAGAGGAGGTTATGCCCATGCTAGGCATCTAGGTGCTTCAAAGGGGAACTGATACATCATTATCAGTGCCCAAGGAGCATTCAGGAGAGTCATGGAAACACTTAGTAAGCATTGCATACTTCAAAAATGCACTTCATTATGATTTTGAATTAGGCAGGTGGGTGCTGTTAGAGTTTCTTTTTTCACATTTTGAATCCCGAAATCATTGAGCTAATTTTGTACCATAATCATTACCTTTTTTCCTCCAAGTTTTTCTATAGCTTAGTTTAACTTTTTGCTGTGATTTTGTTTTAAACCCACAATTCATCACTTGGGTCTTATCTTCTATATAAGATAGATATATATATATATATACACCATATATACACCTGCAGCTTTGTAGAGGTTTGTGTTGGAGGCATATAGGATAAGATATTACCTGGAAAACCTGAGAATTAGAGCTGCTTTATTATTAATAATTATTGTTATTATCATTATTTAGTGCTTCTGTAAGGTGTCCTGTGAACCTCTTCAGCTTCCAGCACTGAAGTGGCTTCAAAGGATAATACTAGCCTCTGTTTCCCAGAGGTGTGCTTGTTATTGATCAGCTCACAAAGAAGGTAATACTTTATCTCTGTCCTCTTCAATTGTTAAATTGAGTTCAGATTGTTCAAGAGATCCATGTAGAAACTTATTTCTGGCTTCCAATATATCATCCCATCACTGAACAGCCAGATTCTGCAGCATCAGTTTGGTCACAGTGAACAGAAGCCAAATGGTTATTAGTTGCTTCTGAATTGAATTGAAAATGATGTCTGCTTGCCCAGGACCCTGCCAAATGAGTTTGCTTGCTGCATCTGTATCTTGCCACATCTTTCTAAAGAGTATCTTTAGAATCCAGTTTCTCCTTATTGCATCACTATTTACTTCCATCTTGACAGCTGAAATCTCCTGTTTTCTGCCATCCCTATGTTCTATCCAAAATTCTGTCGCAGCTTCATTCCTTTAGCCTGCTTTCCTTACCAAAATTTTCCTTTTCATGTCTCTACTTTGCAATTCACCCCATAATTAGCACCTCCAAAACAAAAACACTACAAAATCCTTCAGAACTGAGTCCTAATTAAATATGCTTGTACCATGACACAACTTCAGAGACACTGAAGCCCAAAGCCACTCCTTTTGTCTCTCCAGTTTTAAAATGCCAAGTTTAACCTTCCCATACCTCAGGCTCCCAATCTGCTTGACAACACTTACTTGACAGAGAAGCCAACAATCCAAATTGACTGCTTCAAAGTCCTCTGTATCTCAGAATGGTAAAAATCTATAGAATTACAAAATAGTTGGTTGCCTTGCAGGACCAGTTTCAAGAAAGCAATTTGAAAAAAATAAAGGAAGTATATTTTAAAAGAAGGATCTGTTCCAGCTTATCATTTCCAATTTCCTCAAAGACTGTCTGGCCAGTATACCCAAGAAAACTACATCAACTTACTTCCTTTAACCCAAACAGCTGTTCTTTATATTATTAGACATATTATTTATTGTCTTATATTTATTTATTACTAGAAAATTCATCTGAGAACTGATTGACAAAGTTGCTACAGCTTATATTTCTTATGATTTAAATTAATTATATCTGTATTAAAATAGGTGCCATTTTTATCCTCTCTGTATTCACTTTCTGTATCTTCTTTCACATCTTGCTGTTAGTTCAGCTCATTCTTCTGGCCTCCTGATATGGAAGATCAAAAAGCTGTGAATACTTAAATATATCCTGGCAATTTCTATTCTAGATCTGATGGCTGCTATTTATATGATAAAATTTTGCTCCTTGTTAAGCTGGATGCAGAAAGTGTTATGCCTAGAAGGGCATAATGCAAATAAGCCTTGTAGTTCTAGAACCACAAAAAACTGAGTTTGGAGGGGATCTCTGAAGGTCAAGTAGTCTAATCTTTTTTAAACTGCAGACAGTTAGACCAGGTTTCTCAGGGCCTTTTTCATCCAAGGTTTGAAAATCTCCAAAGATGGAGGTCCTGAAACTTCTTTGCGAAAACTGTTCTAGTGCTTCGTCTTTCTCATTTTGACTTCTTCACCTTTACATGCAGCTGGAGTTTCCTTTATTATTTTTGTAGCAGGGACCTGTTTTCTTGTCCTTTTGCTGTATACAGCAAGATGAACCTAGTTCTGTTTTTATTAACCAAATAGAGCAACAATTAACCATTTCACTGAACTATGCCAACCATTGCTACTCTAACCTGGACAAAGAAATCATGCTTCTCCGTAGATCATGTGCAAATTCTCCCAAGTTGCTTAGTATTGCATAGTACTTGACTTTTAGGTGAACATTTACAAAGCTTCCAAGTACTCTGGATGTCTGGATTTTATTTCTAACTTGATTCCTTTTAAGAGTTTGAATTCCAGAAAGTCCTCGTTTCCTCTCTCTTTGAAAATGAAGCTTTTTAAGCAGGAGGCTGTAGCTTGAAATGGTGTGATACTGCTGCTGGTGGAACCATCATCATTGATCAGGGTGAGCACCTGCTCAGCAAAGGCTCACTAATACCTTCCTCAGTATCCTCAGTATGGATGAGTTAGCAGCTACTGAAGAAGTACGTTTCACAGAACTCTTAAGCTCGGATATTTTATTTTATGAAAGGCATTGAAAATGTCTGAAGTTTGGCCAGCAGAACTGAAAGTATCTGTAATCAGCAGTCACGCTTGAAAACCTTGGCCTCAGTCTTTGTTTATTGCAGTCTTGTGTCAAATAACATGTAAGCACATAACAAATGAAGTAATTTTCAAGAATTTATAGAACCTTCAACAAATAAGAGGTTTACCTTTCAGATCAAAACCTGACCTTAAATCTCTTTTCATTGCAAAAACACAAAAAAATAAAAGAAAAAATTCTCATTTGAGTCTGTCAGTTCTTACAGGATTTTCCTAAAACTTTAGATGTCTAGCTGCTGACTCTGAATTTCTTCAGGATTTGACCATAACCTACTACTAAGTTATAGGCAAGATATACTTAGGGCAAACTTTTCTTGATTTTGATCTGAGCTTTGACATATTTTTGTTTTATTTAAGTCACAAGGAGTACCAACATCTGGCTATATATCAGCCCATCCAGCCTCAGACCTGCTAAATGCCAGATACCTTGCACAGATGAAGCAACTATTTATTAATGGAGGTGGGGTAGAACTTATGAGAGTACAGTTCCTTTCTGCTGAAAGAGGCTATTTCCTGGGATGCTTAAAAACACAGAGGTAGGTTGCTAGCCTGTTACTGTAGAGATAATTTGGGTTTCAGCATGAGCCGCACTGCGATTAATGAGTTTACTTTTTACCCTGCTTTAGCTGTGCCAGAGTTTATAGCAGGGGAGCTGGCTACAGTGTAGCTGGGATCCTTACTAATTCAGACATGCCGGACATTTTAATGCAGGCAGAAGGAGATTGTGATTGCCCTATATACAGATGACCAAAATCCTAATCAGCCAGCCAGCAACAACAACCTGCTGGAACCCAGGAAGCCTGTCAGCCTCATGCTTGCAGTCCCCAGGCCATCCAGGGTTAGTGGAATGGGCTTATCCAAGAAAGATAATCTATTCTGCTATCCCAAACAGGTCTGCGCCCTGATACAAGCAGAAATGTTCACGTAGGTATGGATCAGAAAGGAAGGAAAGGATGGGAAGAGAAGGCAAGCCAAGGCCAGGCAAGGCAGGACAATAAGGTAGAATACTCAAAATCAGTCATACCTCTCTGACTTTCGAATTTTCTGTAAGCAAAACCAACTTAGTTCCAGATTTATTCTTAAATAACCATCTTGACCCTAAAAAAAAGGAGCTTTTTTTTTTCTCTTCTCACAATGCCAACTGAAGTTATGCTAAGCCAGAACTATTTATTTCTCCAAATGCCTGTTTAAATGTTTAAATATTTGAGGCTTGTTAAAAAAAATGTGTTTCTAAACACATTTTATCAAGTGAAGGAGATTTGAGACAAGACCAACAGGATTACCACTGCATTTTTGAAGTTAGAGGAATATATAGACTTTTTTTCCATCAATGTGCCCGCTTTACATTATTCAGCACAAAGCTTTGTGAAATAAGAATCATGGGAATATCACAATATAAAGGAAAAAGGTACAAATAACAGCTTCATAAACTGAGAAATGTACATAAATAAATCATGTAGATGGGGGCAGTTTGCTTAGCTGGCAAGAAAAAAAAATGGAAAATATGCTTGTTAAACAATAACCACAGAGTGTGCTTTTATGATGTTTTTCACCACAGTAATTCATATTAGAGATAGAAGCAGTTGCATGTTAAATAAAATCATTCAGCATTGTTCTCCTCACATTACAAAGAGCTGACTTATGTTGTTTTTAGATGCCTCCCATTAGAAAGTAAATATTCCTCTGATGTTATACATTTCAGAAAATTTAATAAAGATGAACTGTAAATAAAGTCACAGGGAGATTTCAGACAGTTTTATTAGCAGATTGTTGAAAAGAAAAGAAAATTAAATACAATAACAGTAAACGTGGTTCTCACATTGAAACCAGGCTCAAATAACTAGGCTACCATAGAAAAATTTCCAATTCTTGCATTATGATGTAAAAACAGATTTTTGTACAGATTTTGTACAACAAAATTCGTAATAACCTTTTTCATTTTTAGAAAACTTTAAATATATAGATAAAAATAGACAATTTTCATAGGTCCTACATGAAGATGAGTATGTTCTGTTCCAAGGGCTTGCATAGAGCGCAAATGTGGTTATAATATAGAACAACTAGACATTAATATCTTTAAGATTACAAAAGCATATAAACAATAACATGAGCACAACTTTTCTTCATAATCTATGCAAAAAAAAAAAAGAAAAAAAAATCCAAATCAAAAATCAAAACCAAAATACCAACCCAAAACCTGTAAAACTAGAGGGGCAAAAAATTTCAACTTACGGTAACATCTCATGTTCTGTAATATTTACACTGTTTTTAGCAAGATTCTTTCTAAACATCCAGCTCATAAATTGGTTCCCCTTTAATCCTTAACACTTCTGTTTATGTACCAAGCCAAACACTGAGGCATTCCCAAAGGTCTTGAAAGAATATACTGTAAAACTACTAAACCTACTTACAGGTGACTCTATGCAAGGAGCAGAGCAATGGTAAATGCTAGTACATATTTCAGTTGTAGGCTTTTAATTCTCTTTCAGATATGAATGATTCAAAAGCTTGCCACAAGTCCATCTAACTTTACAGCTGTTAACCCTTTAAAGACTGCATATGAAAAAACTGGAGTACAGAATCCCATATGTGTTTAAGCAACTATGAAAATCATGAAAGAATCATGGTTAGAAAATAACATCACTACAAAGTATTAGACAAGAATATTTAATGAAAAATATTGCTCAATATTTCTTTAAAAAAATTACTGTGATGTGAACTTGTATATACATCTTCCTATTGTTAAAAAAGGATTGTGGTGGAGTAAATATGAACTGCACAAAATAAATGTGTACCAGTATTGCAAGGAAGACCTACAAACTATAGAAGCTCAGTGCTAGAGTTTACAAAACATTAGATTTTTTTTTTTTGGACAAAATAATATTAATATCCAATCAGAACTACTTTTAAAGAAATATTTGCTTTAAGTTAGGCATCTTAGACATTTAAGGTTTTGATATGTTTCCATGTAATAAATAATATTTTATATGCATAAAACATTAGATGATGAAAGCATAATCACAAAACTTACAGTAATAGCACTGATTCACAAAATCAGTCTTTAAAGGGGTAACCCAAAAGTATGCAAAGCAAAGAACATAATTTTTAGTAATGTAATAAGCAGTGTTTTGCAGCTTACTTCCAGTTATCAGCACAAAGGTGAAAACACATATTGTAGCTTTCATAAAGACAGTGAAAGTAACACATAACCATCCATCCCTAAGACAAGGTGGGAGGGACAATAGACTTCAACTGTATCACTCAGTTCTACGTGGAATTGGACTGATACATCAAGTGTTTGTTAGGTTTTCTTTTTTTTAGCAACATTGACGTAATATGACATTAACATATAAAAATATTTCTGGCATTTTGACTTGCTGCTCAGCCACAGTCCATTCTTAGAAGTGCACTAGTCAGGGCACTAACCAGGGCTCAATATACAAATAAAAGTGGCTGATACAGAATTCTGACTTGTTACCAGATGCTTAAGATCTCATTCAGTAATACTGCGACTCCAGGACAAATATTTACATGCCTGCATGCGTTAAAACTAGAAAGGTGTCTTTCTGACCAACAGGGTGACAAAACAATATTATCTAAAAGGTTCATTTCCTAAACTCTAGATTTCTACTGCATACATAATACCTTCCTTGTGTGATTTGTGTTATATACTGTACATGTGACCAACATTTTGATAAGAAGCAAAGTCTTTTATTTCATAAACCCCTGCCAGTTTACAATGAGAAATTATTATTATTTTTGTTGGGTTTTTTTTTTTGGGTTTTTTTTTTTTTTTAGTTTTATTTTAGGAAAAGAGACTTTGTGAACAGTAAAACAGTTTGTTTACATTCAGCATTTCTTTTCACTTACACAAAATTCCATTTCACTTAATGTATTCTAACATATATGTGTTGGTCTCTTGGAAAGCATGTGGAAAAAATGTCTTTAGAAGAAAACCCTCAATCATAGCTTGAAAACTGAATGTATCAATTTTTTCTTCTTTTACCTTTTTTTTTTTCCTTTTTTTTTAAATAAGAATCCTCTTATGCCCTCTATAAGTTCATTTCTGAGCTGTCTTGCTGGTTTCGGTATGGTATAACAGTCTGTAAGTGTACTTGGACACTGCTGGAAGGATCATTGGATGTGCTCAAATATAGAATCATCAGAGGAGGAGAGAGTCTGCATTCCTTGAAAAAGGGAATACTCAGCCTTGTTCTGACCGCCTGTAATTTTGGATACAATAGTCCGGCGCAGAGATGCAGATTTTCTCTGTGAGAACAGTGCTACTGTACATTTACACACATTCTCTAGATCTCCAGGTTGAGCCACAGGAGATAACCAAAGGAGGACACTCTTGCAGAATTCTTTACATTTTTGAAGAACATTGATAAATGAAGTTGAGGAAGTTGGTTTGAAAACATTTTGTTTCCACAGAACTCCTTATGAGCCAATGTCTTACTGCAACGTTCTTTACCGTAGCACATGTATGTTCAGCAGGAAAAATTCAATACATGACAGTAGTTTTCAAATAAAGTCTTCCATCTAAAATATGAAAGAGAAACATTTGCTTTATATATTTATATCTGCAATGAATCAAAAAGAGGAAAAACCCCACAAGGCTTAAAACCTCAGCAGAAGCAGTCATGCAACAAATATGTAAAATATCCCCTATGGTACTTTTTGTCTAAAATAAAAGAAAATCATAAAATCTGAATGTCACCTTTGCAATTTCATCTGACAGTGGTCAAATTGACTCTGTTGAAAATTACACGCACTTTGCAAGTTGTGAAAACTGTAACAACTTCTGAAGCTTTAATGTATGCTGGACTCATATCAGTGCTAGGGCACTAAGAATGTAGGTGGAGCCTCTGTGCATGTGTTTTTACTGATATGCAAACGTAACTGAATAGTGCTGAACAGCAATTATTTCCTTCATGGTTGCAGAGCAAAAAAATCTTCTTGCATGCAATTGTTAGTACTCCCATCACTAAAGGCATAGCTCATACTTTCTGATTTAGCTGTGTTGTTAAATATACCATGTAATGTAACCATTGTGCACATTTGTAGCTATTTATATAGAACCCAGTATAGGATATTTAATCGGTATCAGTGAAGTATAGCCTCCTTCCCCCCATAAATGAGATTAACTGAACAATTACTATGTTAAAGATGTAAGCACATTTCTCACAACATTTTTTCCACCCAAGTGAGGAGCGTATATTTAAGTGAGATATGTGAGGGAACATGAGAAACTATAACCTCACCTAGCCAGTAACCGTTGTTCTAGAAAAATTTGAAGAGAACATACTGCCACAATATATTTTCACCTAATTTGTAAGTACAAAGCAATTTTTTCTTCACTTGGGACATGGACATCTTATATACACCTATCTTCATAGCAATATAAAGATTATTTTTTGAAAAACAGAAAACAGACAGAAAAACTTCTTAGCTTTCTGATCTGTAGGGTAGAAAGTGTTGTCCCCATGTGAATAAAGCACATTACGAAGCAATTAATCCTCCCCAGTGCATAATTACTAAACATGACTTATATTTTAGAATATAAGCATTTGCAAGTACAAGCTGTATCTCAGCTCTGAAAGTTTGCGTGAACTTCTTATTTAAATCTAAGTAAATTCAGCAAATATTTCTAAAAATATTTCTAAAAAACAGAATTTTTAATTTCTGTTTTGGTTTTCTTAGTCTAACATTTTTATTCCAAATCAGTCTATAAAATTTCTATTAGATATACAGTAAAAAGTAGATATACAGTGAAGAAATTGTGTGAGATAAGCCTGTGTAAATGAATGCTGAAATTTTTTAAATGCTTGGTTATCATTGAAATGTGTGGCATCACGTCCATAAGCTTACTGTAATTGTTGAGAGAAAGAAAAGTTGAACCTGAAAGCAGACAAAAGTGCACCATTCACAGCTGTAAAACCTTCTGCACATCCCTTTCCAGTTCTATCAGACCTGCTGGGAAAAGTAGGAGACTGCAGAATCACTCTGCTGCAGTGATTCTTATCTGGTGTCTGGTGTCCCTTTTTTTTCCTTTTCCACCACTAGGTTTCTTTTGTGAGCCTCTGGGGTATATGCCCTTTTGCTACTTTCTCCCCATCTTTACATTTTTCTACCCCTTTCCCTATTTTTTTACGTTCCTGGCTTTTTTTTTTTTTTT
>VZTI01005069.1:173363-238363 GCA_013397865.1 Struthidea cinerea
TTTTTGTCTTCCTGTTTTTTTTTTTTTTTTTTTTTTGGCAGAGTAGATGGTAACTTTCCCACTACATAAAAGTGCTTCCACTCAGAACCATTTCCATTCTCTTCGCTCTTTATGGTCTTTTTTTGCACTGAAGAGAAATAAAAAGGAACTGAGGAAGGCCTTAACTTAAAGACTTTTTTATTATTATTTGATGCATGAAGACCAACAAAAGTGCTTATGGGAATTCAGGAGAGAAAGAAGGAGCCTCTGAAATGGAGCTTGGTAAAACTGAAGGCCTGGAACACCATCTCCAAGGAAAACCTACATCAAGTACAGGATAACTAGTGCTACTCCTGGCCACATTTCTATGTGGTTCTCCCAAACATATTGAATAAACACAATAAACATTTACAGCACTAAAGCTGTCTGGATACCTCTGTAGGAGTATTACTCTGCATATATACCAACACTTTGGCTATCCTGAATGTACACTTGCTAATGAGTGCTATGCACAATTCCCACATCTTAACATTCTGATAACCTGCAGTCAGTAACTTATTTTATTTTACTATACTATGTCTCCACTTACCTTTTAAAATAAAGTATGTATTAAAACATATTCTCAATTAAAAATACAGTTGCAGGAAGCAGAATCCTTGTAGCAGCCAACAAAAGATGAACTGCAGTACAGTTTTAAAAGTCAGCTCTATTTTACACTGCTTAAGGATCCAACCGGGCAGCGAAATCAATAAGAGGTTTCTCACTTTTAAAAGAAGACACTATCAGATCCTGCATTCTGGATCCACAGACTGAATAAGACAATGAACAAGAATAGAAATGGGCAGCTCTACAAAGCACCTTCCTTACAAAGTAAGAGGATACTTGTTTATATATATAATTCTCTTCAAAATCTTCATTAATGGCTTGGCCACAGCACTTGAAGGAATACTAAGTAACTTTGCCGATGACACTAAAGTGGGAGGAGCCGTCGACTCCCTGGAGGGTAGAGAGGCCCTGCAGACACCTCGACAAAAGAGAGAGGTGGGCAATCACCAGCGATAAGAAGTTTAACAACAGCAACAGCTGGATTCAGCACCTGGGATGGAGAAATCCTGGTGGTGTGCACAGACTAGAGAACGATAGGTTGGAGAGCAGTGCCATGTAAAGGGACCTGGGGGTCCTGGTTGATGGCAAGTTGAACCTGAGTCAGCAGTGCCCTGGCAGCCAGGAGGGCCAACCGTGTCCTGGGGAGCATCAGGCACAGCATCGCCAGCCAGGCAAGGGAGGGGATTGTCTGAAGGGGAAGCTGTATGCGGAGCAGCTGCAGTCATTTGGTCAGTTTAACCTGGAGGAGACTGAGGGGAGACCTCATTGCAGTCTTCAATTTCCTCACACGGGAAAGTGGATGGGCAGGAGCTGATCTCTTCACTCACAAGACCAGTGACAGGACTTGAGTAAACAGCATAAAGCCAAGTCAAGGGAGCCTTAGGCTGGATATGAGGAAAAAGGTTCTTCACCTAGAGGGTGGCTGGAAACTGGAACAGGCTCCCCACGGACCCAGGGAAGTGGTCACAGCACTGTGGCTGAGAAGTTCATGTAGCCACTCATGAATAATGAGCAACAGGTGAATAGCACCACACTTCAGAAATTCAAAGACTTCAGTTGTGCTAAGAAAAACTCACAGGTCTGCAGAGGAATGATAACCTCACATCACAAAGTGGTGACCAAATACAGTCCTTATTTGACTGCTGTCTCTTTCCATTGGTGACTCCTACTACCTTGTTCCTATCATTTCTCTCCCTATTCTTAATGTTCTGAGGTTCTTCCCAAATGACAGGAACTTATCAGTGTTGTTGCCAAAGCCACCAGAATCTCTTCGCCTCTAGGTGTAGCCAGAGCTCCTATCTAAATACAAGTTCAGTATTACCACTGATAGGCCTTTAATGATTTCAAGGTTAGAATCACAGACAAAACCTACAAATCATGAGAGTGATCAGCAAATTGAGCCAGCTCATGCTTTGTAAGCCAATGTGAAAATGCCACTACTTCTAAATCCTGAGCATGCCTGTGCCTTCTGCCTCCTGATCAGCTTTAATTTAACAGCTACACAGGCCTGTTGCATTACTTTGTTCTGTTAACAAATGCACAATTTGTCTATCAGCATAAAAACAATTCCATGTAGAATAAATATGGAATATTTTAGCCACACAAACATATGCATACAAACATAGACTACACAAACACACACACACAGCTTTCACTAAGGACGTTTACAACACTGGGGTATATTTTTAGCCTATTGAAAACTGTTGATCTGTGGTGAAGTTTCCCAAATTTACATAGTTATATACAATACAAATAAATAAAACTTACTTTTACTCTTAGAAAGTCAGGCAAAAACACAAACTGGGAAAATACTGCTAAATTTCTAAATAGAACTGTGTGTGATTAGCAGATTGTCATCTGTTTTAATTGCTCTTTTGCAAATGGCAGTGTTCAGCAAGATCACACCAGCTCATGCTAGTAACTCAAACCGAAAATGCTGCTACTCCTAAACATCATTTGTTTTTGTCTGTGGATTGAGATGACAGAAATTCTACCGAGAGTGAGGGAGTAGTTTTTTTAGATCAACTCTTTTTAATTAAGATTCATTTGGAGGATTTTGAATGAACATGCCCAAATAGTTAAAAGGTCATAAATGTTATAAAAAACAAACAAATGGAACTGACATAAAAGTTTGCAATGCTGAAACAAATCATATGCCTTGAAATGCATTCCCACAGAGATGTCATCTGGGGAGTGAATCACATTAGTGTTCTGTGGGCAGCTTGCAGTAAGTACCTCTACGGGCCCAGCATTTTCAGAGGTAAAAACAAAAACCCACTCAAATATTATTACTATTAATATGCAACCTCGTAAACTGACAAAAATGTACAATGAAATGTTTTGTCTTCAGTTGCAAGCTAAATAAGTCATCCATTAGATAGTAATGTGTGTATTTCTGTCACTCAGTGTAAGTCACAGTGGGATTGTTTGCCATCCAAAAAACCGTATTTTAGTTTGTATTCTCAGAATTGCTTAAAAAACAAATGTAGTAACAGTGATCATCATGACTATAATACTGCAGTCTTTGGTTTATGAAAATCTGCAAATCAACGTCCAAGGTATTCTGTCACATCTGAATTCAGTCACTTGATATCTTATAAAAGCCTACTGAGGTAAATTCTTCTTAGGAATAAGATAAGTGTTTTCTGTAGTTAGGAGCTGAAAACAACTGACCAAGTGTCCAAACAGACAGAAGGATACAGTAGCCTGATTCAGAGAGCTGATAAGAAAGAAACCTCCAGGGTGCAGGTTAAGAAGAAAAAAAAAAAGGACAAAACACTTTGTGAGAAGGAAAATCACAGAATCATAGAATGGTCTGGGTTGGAAGGGACCTTAAAGATCACCAAGGACCACTCTCCTGCTGTGGGTAGGGATTCCCTTCACTAGACCAGTTGCTCAAAAAACGAATGACAAGATATGAAATCTCAGTGTGAGCTTTGGAAAGTTAGGATGCCAAAGTTTGAATAATTTTTTTTTTTTTTACTGTAATTTGTGAGCTGTAGAGTAGTAAATCCCAGCCCATGATCCAAGAACCCTTACATCAAAGTAGCCACAGTTTTAGTCACTAGAGTTCCTAACTTCAGTTAACATATTTTTGTCAAATATGGACAGGCCAGCGATAGAAGCCAATTTTCACTCAAAATGGGTCTTAAGGGTATTTGAATAGTGTATCTATTAATCTCTTTGTACTTTCAAAGAACAAAGGTTGATGTCTCTTGTTAATAAGAAGTGAACAATTGAAGACAGGAACTTTATTCCCAAGTATGACTGAAATTTTCTATGATTTTGCTTTTTTGTTTTTCCTGTTTTTCTGTTCTCTCTTTCAAACTTTCTGTTTCTTTCCCTTTCCATTTTTGGTAGGCAGGATTTCATGTACTTATGGTTTCTCAGTCTCTTTTCTTGTCCTTAGGAAGATAATAGCAGTGTTAGCTGAAACCTCTAAGGACTATATTAGCACAAATAACAAACCAACAGCAACTGAAAAACTACGCATGCATACGCATTTAATGGAAATTAAAGGTTCTTCACTCATAAAAATCCATTTGAACCCCATCTCTATGGCTGGTGACTGAGCTGATCTGAGCTTAGAGTCCACTTCTAAAATCACCCGTTGCAACACAAAATCCCCAGGACTACCCCATGTGCTCCTAAAGACAGCAGAGACTTCATGCTGAAATTAAGTATACTGTTGCCAGACCCTCCAACCATTAAAAACTGCTAACTTGAGTTTAAAAGAAGTAAAACATTTGTGACCTTAAATAGGGCTACTTATATATAAATAAAAGCAAAGCTGCTCACTTGTGCTAAGTAACAAAATAAATTGCATTTCCTGTTAGGAAGTAGCTTTATTGAAAATGGTAGCTATTTTCTACCATTTAAGAAGTTATTTCCAGGCACCTGTAATCTTAATGAGGTTTGTCCCTTTCAAAGAACAGTTGTACGTGCATGCCCGAACGCACACAACCTCTTCAGCCCAGAGCTGATAAAAGCATCTGCATGCCATAGCTCAAGCACATTTAAATTATATAACTAGTGGGTTTATTTGTTTTAATAAGATGGGGCAAATGTGAATCACAGTGTACTTCTAACCTTTCATTCAGGTTGATGTTTTAATACTTTGGAGGAAGAGAAACAAAACAAAAGAAAGGGATGGCAAACAAATGGTAATGATTCATGTGATATTTCATAAGACAGCAGTGGGAGGTCAAAATAAAAGCAAGCATATTGTGGCAGATGGAAGGGATCTTAGTCAAGTTGCAACCCTTCTTCAAAAAACTTAAAGGAAACAACTAATTAAGGAGGAAATATATTTTTGTATACTCTTCATGTATTTCATTCCAAACTGAGACACAAGAGGATTTATTTTCCACCGAAGATGGAAGATAAAAATGGGAGTCTAACTTTTTAATCATGGGAAAATAATTTATGATGAGCTTGAGTCTTTTTCAGTTTGCAGAGTGTGAGACAAAAAGCCCAGCATTTGTAAAGTTCAGTCATGGAATCAACTGAACACAACTTCTCATAATATTCCTAATAAAGTGCAAAACAGTATGTTGTGAAGGTAAACAATTCCTCCCAGTGTCTAGGGTTAATTAGAACACTGAAGTTTTACAACCCAACACTGAAAAGGAGAGACAGAGGGATATTTACTAAGCGGACATTGTTACTGGCAGCACAAGTAGATCATGTACTGGGGAACATGGATGGATCCACTGCCATCTTCCGTAGCAGAGTGAGAGCAGAGTACAGGAGATGCAGGAAAGCTGGCTCAACCACTGAGGCTTTGAAATTCAAGCCATTTGTGCTTTAAAAAAAGTGCTCATCCAGTTTTTATGCAAAGATGGGTGATTTCACACTGCATGTTCATTAAACGCATGCAAATATGAAGTATGTAAACATATTTGGCCAAACACTATCCCAGTTTGCCCTTTGTGTAACACCAATAAATTAGTTTCAAATTTGCATATTGTTATTAATCATACACCTTTCATTTCTCTACTTAACATTCATGTACAAATATATTTGTGTTAATACTCAGTGCAAATATTCAGGAAACTGAGTTGTCCATGTGTTTCTTTTTAAAATAGCAATTTATACGTAGGAGATTTTAATTCTAATTTAAGGCACAAAACTAAGCCATGGATGTGTAAAAAAGAGCATCTAAACACCTTTTTTCACAGTTATTTTCAAATATTGAACTATCTTCTCTCAGTAATTTTACCACGTGTTTTAATCATTAATATATATTTCCATTACTCCCATGTTACCGTGGGAGTAAGCTAAAGGTCAGCAATCTGATCTTTAGTAAACTAACAAAGCAGGGGAGTACCTGAATATGTCACCTTTTATTATTTAAAGATCATATAGAATGCATAAAACCGGCCATTTTGAGGACTGAAAAAACTGAACTAGTAAGGTGAGAAATTGTTTGAAATAAATAGATTTTTTTTTAAAAAGTCACACTGTCTTTTCTTGTTGCTTCACGAACTTAGCAACCCTTTTTCTATTTGTATAGACAGAAAAAGCCATATCCAAAAAAAGACTACAGAACTGATTACTTACAAGCACTGAACCTGAGTCACTAAGGCATTTTACTGTGTCACTTCATGTTGGTAAAAAAAAAAATTAATAATGATAAACAACAACAACAGAGACAGAAAACAGAACAAAACCCTTTCAACTGAAGAATCGTGTGGAAAAGTTATTAAAGGATAAAGTCACAGCTAAATACAATCAGCCTGTGAGCTTCCACAGCTCATTGTGTTCAGTGCTGTTTGTATCACAGTGTGGATAATTTTGGTGCTGAACAATCTGTCCTGCATAAAACAGTTTTAAGTTCTACAAAAAGTTGTGCTTTATTTGCTACTGTATTTCCAGAAACATAAACAACTTTTTTTTAGTATCAGCAAACAACCTTGGATCTGATAGCAGAAAACTGAAAAAGAGTTGAATATTGGAACATGGTTTCTGCCTGGCACCTTCTTTCCCTTTGTTTGTTTGGTTTCGGGGTTTTTTTATAAAGTCTAGCTGGAAACAGAATTTACTACTCATCCCTTTAGTCTCATTAGTCTTCTTTCACTTCTCTCCATTTTGCCTCCTTTTTTAGCGCTTTGCCCAAATGATCACTTTTTTACACTAAACATCATTATCAAAGTAATCTTACATACAAGATATCAATCATACAGTTAAGCTTCAAACAGGCTTAAAAATAATTACTTTCCTTTTCTGGAGAGAAAAAGTGGTCATAAAATGAAATTGGAACAAAATACAGTAGATCAGCGTTTGTTGGAGCATTCAGCAGTGTTTGCTTCTGAGCTGAATTACAGAAAATATCTATGCAAAAGTACATAGAAGTCGGTATTTCTTTAAAACTACCGTCCTTATATACACAGAACAGAAACATGAACACAAATCCTTTCCATCACTTAACTAGAAGGTGATACAATAGGCAGGATACATGTGTATACAACTATAGATCCTATAATAAAATGTGAATTAATAAAGATCTTTTATACAATTCTGAAAAAGTAACATGGGTCATGATTTTTTTGCTAGGAATAATTGTGGCTATAGTTAGCACTCTCCATCAACACAGTGTGATGTTAATTTCTTTCAGCAGATACAAATAATTTATGAAGACGAGCTTTTCTAAAGTATTATCTTTTCTGGAGCTTTACCCCCACTACTTCTCAAAATACAAGAAAAGACTTATATCTAATACCTACTCTTATACAGAGCACCTCTTCTGATTCACAGAATCAGAAAACTTACCTCACCCTTCTCTCCCAGCCACATCTTTTCTAAAAAAGTAATTTGAATTTCATGTTACCCAAGTAGCTAAAAGGTAGACTAGTGTTTTGTTGTTTTCAGATTAAACACCACAATTAATACAAGAGTATGTAACTGAGATGCCATTTGACCTGCTGCAAAGTTTACTGGAAAATAGACTGGAAAATAGACCACTTAAAGAAAGCTATATTTGTCTGTATACGTAATTCTGGAATATGTGGAATCCTTTTTTAATATCAGTATCACACTAGCCCCCAACTTTAATACACAACTACCCTTGTTCTCATCTGTGTGCTAAAACAGAGTAACCGCCCAATGCAAAACATGAAGAAATAGTCACATGCAGAACAGGAAGGAATGAGGCTGTAAAATAGATTGCACAGCAGCAAGCTTATGGAAAATCTCTTAAGGATGCATGAGATGTCAAAACATGTGTTAACATAACCTTGCTGTTTTTAGGTACTTTGTATGAAAGCAAGTTTATGGAAGACAATGGCACCAAGCAGTGCCATTCAGCTCCAGAACAAGAGTCAAAGCAACAGAAACCAAATCACAAGTCATGCCCTAGGAAATGGGCTATGAACAGAAGTCACAGATAATTCTTCCAGCACACAGAAACAGACACAGACCTTAATGAAGTTCCCAGGGCTTAGCATGAGCGGCAAAACTACACAACTGAAAATAAAATCAGCTCATGTTAAATCTGAGGAAGACTTCAAGCTGAAATATGTTTATGGGCTCTAACTCAGTAGTTAGCTATGAAGCAGCACTTAAGCAAAAGGCTTTTGGTCTTATCCAGAATAAAAACTACCAGCATTTTAGATTATGAGGAAACTCTGCTTCTGTGACAAGTGCTAATGCTAGCCCAGGTAGGTTGCTTTTCAATTCACAGTCCATACTTGTTCCCCTAACTAATTGTAAACTTCCATCTTGAATATATCTTCATAGATGCATTTAAGTACTGCAGTGACAAGCCAATCTTCCCCATTCCCTCTCAGTGGTGACATAATTTCAGATAGGTACTTCAAAATGATTATTCTACCCTCCCAGGAAAAACTCAATTAGCCTTAGGACCAGGTGGTTTGAATTTGGCACCACTCTGTGTCTTTGCCAGTAGAGATTCCTCAGAAAAAACAGCATGTCATGACAGACTGTGTCCTGGACGCACCCCACTACAGAAATCCCAGACCATATGGAAGCAGCATGCTTTCCCAGAGAGAACTTAACACCATGGTTCATCATCAAAAAGTAAGCAAGAGAAAAGAGAATGGCTAAATTAAACCACAGAGCAGTCTCAACCAGTGATTTTGGGATCAAGTGACTACCTTGGTGTCAGAAGCAATGAGCTGTGCAAAATATCTGAAGTGTAAAATTTTCTTGCTTCAAAGTGTGATTTTCTCAAGACAGAGGAAATGAAAAATGTGACTTCCGGGTTGCTTTACTCCTCCCCCCCATATCTCCCTCCCTCTCCCCACCTCCCCCAGCCTTCCACTTCCACTGTTTCTTGTCAATAGCAAAACAGTAATGGCATTGTACAAGTCACTTGCAGGACAATCTGTGGAACAATGTTTAAGATGCTGGTTACCCATGCTCAAGGTGAACTTAGACTGGAATAATTTCAGAACAGGCTACTAGGACAGTAGCCTGTACTAGTACTCTATTCCTCTACAGGGAATAGAGTCCACAATATGCAAATAAAATTAACTGATTTGCTTGTCACAGAAGAGCAACTGATCATTCCTTGTGTATACATTAAATAATAATAAGAGACACAAACTAACTCTATTGCAGGAACTCAGCTCTGGAGTAGTCTCCCAGGGTGACGGATGTATTTTAAATGATCTTTACAAATATATTTGTGATATGAGAGCCTGAAAAGACAGATTTTAAAGCCCATCTAGTACTATCCCTAATGCTATGCTTTATTTCTTTATAGAAAGAGAGGCAAGAACTGAGTATATCCTGAATATATTTATTGAATATCTGGCCTGGTAAAATATATTTGGCTATAAAGTTAATTTTAGCTGGAAAATCTGAGGAGTAAATGGTTTTGCAAGAATATGAAAAAAACCTAGAGGGAAACCTTATAAAATGAGGATTCTTCTGTGCACTGAATGTTTAAGATCAAACTCTGGAACTATTGGCCATTTGGAACTGGAATAGAACTGATATTTGTATGTTTTAATAGTGTTTTAACCTTTCAATATTTTAGCATTGGGAACCAGATTGCATCAGATGGCATAGTTACTGCAGTGAAAGTGACTGTGATTGTCAACAAATTTGATAGCAAGGTTGAAAATGGAACTGATCCTCTAGTCAGTGCACTACTTTTATGATGCTTCCAGTATTTCCAGTGAAGCCAAGGAGTCTGATCCAACCACAGTATTTTATGTCCAATTCATCAATGTGCAAAGATACCGTTCTCTCTCCAATGGCTAAGAGTGTATATCTTTGAGTCAGAGTATAAAGCTAAAAACGAAAGCAAATTATTGCTGCTTTTTATTTTATGTTTGTATTCAATATAGCTTGATTACTTGAAAGGAGTTGTAGCCAGCATATTGCAGCATGAAACAATATCATGAAAAATACATGTCTTTTAATGCAATGGTTGCACTGACAGTTTGTCACAGGCAAAATCTGCAGAATCAACACAGAGACTAAATAAACAAGTCAAAACTTGAGTTATCTGATACAACATAGTATATTTTCAACAATCCATATTCTAATTTCATGCACATAAAGCAGCACTGTAAATTTTTTGGTCCTGCCTTCATAACACTTTTTTTCCAAGGCCAGCTGTAGCACATTGTGATCCATCCTTTCTAACATCCATGACAAAACACACTATTATGCTATTGCTGCTTTTCCTAAGCTATTAGAGGCTGCATCACTTTTAAAAAATAAGGCTGACAAGAATATAATAGAAAAAATGTTTTTACCATTACTGGTACACACTTTGTGTTTCTCAACTAGGAGAAACAAAATGACATCACATTATCATTAAATATGCTGCTGTCTCCCAGGATGTCCTTCAGGTGTTATGGAACCCTACAATGAGCAAAAGCAAAATATTTCTTTTTAAAGCTAGCAGTCTATTCTATAGAATATATTTTCCTCTTTACAAGCCAGCTGGCAGTTCACTGGAAGAATACTTATTATAGATATATGCTGACAGCAAATTTTAGCTTAGATAGAACGTGATGCTGGCTAAGTAGTCCTTCCAAATGTGTTAATTTTAGTTTCACTTCCTTCGCTGATTTTTTAAAAATTTGATAGGAACTTGAGATACTAATAGACATGGGTCAAATTCCACATCAAATCCATGGGAAAGCCGAATGCTTGAATTACACAAAGGCTAAGTTGTTTTATTTTATTCTTAATCATATCAATATAAAAATAACCACTGCAAGAAAACACTATTTTTAGAATTACATTTAACATAGTAATTGCTTGCTTTTCTGGTTTACAATATGAAATTTATATGAGTATTACAGACATTAAAAATTTGTTCGTCTTAAAATAAAGTATTATAAATATTTCCTATTTCTCAATGACACAAAAGTGCCTCTTTTTTTTAATATTACTGCCAAAGAAAGAAAGAAAGGACAAAACCTAAAATCTTTGGCCACTTTTAAATTAAACCATCAGACCCTCAGCTAGTTGAAATTAATATTGTTTTATTGATGGCAAAGTTATCTTTTTTTTCTTTTTTTCTTTTTCTTCAACTGACAAAATAGAGCAGTTAAGTTGGAGTGATATTTTAGGAAGATGATTGCCTTCTTAACTCTTAACACTGCACAAAGGGCTGCCTGCCTGATAAAATCTCACTGTACAGTTTTATTTACATTTTAACTCTAACCGCTTTTTTGCCTCTTGAATATTTTAAGTGAATGTTGAACTCTCATTCTCCTTAACAGGATTTCTGACCCCTCAGTTAGTTTAGGATTATAAAAGAGACTGGCCCATACCAAACCAAAGTGCTGTCTCTCAGTAATATACCACTTCTGATCTAATGCAGAATAATTAACGTAAGTCAGTCTATTAAGTTTTTCTCATACGAAGATTCAGGTAAGCCACCTTTACAAAACATTTAGGCTATCAAGTTTGCTAAATTCCATAAAATATTTTTCCAGCTAGTTCCCTGTACAAGATTTGAAACTAACTATAATTAGCTGATAATAGTTGTAAATTGCCGTATCTTGCATCGCCTCTCTTTGCCACTTTTTAATGCTTAGGACTCTGATCCATCACCAAAGAAAATATAAAAGCAGAAGTTAATAACATAACTGAACATCTACTGTGCCTTTCATCCAAGATCTAGAATACTTTACAAATATTAATTAAGTTTCACAACACCCTTGTGTGACACCAAAGCGTTGGTGCTGACATCAAGAAATCAGTATATATAATTTCTTTCTTTATGTGTAAAAACTTGGTTTCGGCTTAAGACATTGGTTAAAAATGCACTGAAGCATGCAAAAGGAGCTATTCCTTTGCCATTCAGAGCAAAACATCAGATGTAAAGCATATAAGCAACCCCAACAAATGGTACTATTTTAATTGTGAAATCGATATTATCCACTCAGTTCTTTGCTGAAAAATGTAAAATGGGCAAAACAGTGACTCCTTAGCATATACTTCTTGTGACTGTGTCAAATGCTACATCAATTCTTTGCAATGAGACAATTTCGGAGTATAATTACAACCCTTGCCATAAAGTGGATTTATTGTGTGGAAAAAAAAATTCCATACATGACAAACAACAGCAACCACAAAGAAATTACTTTCTCACCTACAGAAACTGAATGCAGCTTTTCTGGAATATGACTGAGCTGACTAAATTTGTTTGCAGTCGTCTATACTGGGGTACTCTAATTGTTATTATTTATAATGGGATGAAGTCTACTGTAGACATTTCTTTCCACTCCCTCCAGTGAGGGTCAAGGGTGACAAGCACAGACGCAGATGTCTACATTGAAGACTTCTATGCTACATCAAGTTAATTCCAGCCCATGTCTTGTTCACAAGCATAACTACATTTAAAAGGCAAAACATTTACTAGTTGTCCATTAAAAATCAGTAACGATACAGTAATAAAGTTACAGTAATATAACGCAACTCTATGAGTAATATGATACTATTTTCCCTTCTAGAGTTCTGTGAGACTTCATCTACCTTTTTTTCTTGGTTCTTCATCTATCTCTCTCTCTATCTCTCAATTTATGGCTGCTTTTGTTCTTATTTCAGAGTTTTCAGAATGCTTCTCTGACTCTTGTTTTATGCCTCGTGCCTTGTGTGGTAGCATCCAAATGAAACAAATGCTGCAAATCTACGGTATTAATGCAGAATTCAAGTTCTCTTTTCTACATTTGAGAGTCATGCTTTATGCAACTTTCAAAACTGTACAGAATTATATGAAACAGAAAAGGAGTTGTCAAGCTTGGATATTTTTCCAGAACTGACGCAAAATTACCCATTTCTAACATCAGTAGTTACAAGAAGTGACTGAAATGCAGCTGCTCGTAGTGTGATTACTGTCACAAGAGATGCTGGAATTCTGAGGCAAGCAAAAAGGAAAATACTCAACACATGAGATTCATCACATTAACCTCAGACACCTGCACTGTACGTAGCTACATTTGAGCTGGTTTAGCAGTCTCCCTTTATAATCAATGAAGAAATTGGAAGTTGTGATTCGTTTTCTTCAAAGGGAGAGATGTGTCTATTACTCTTCATTGACTTTAATAGGAGTCCAGCCAAATAGCTCAGATAAAGACATCTACCCCACAAATGTGTGAAGTGGAACACATCCCTCCCACTGATAGTGTTTGGGTATTTTATAGATAATTACATTGCCTCAGCAGCTACTCCACACCTTCATAACACAGAGCAATATCTATACTGCCATTATGGTATCAGCAAAGTCCCACTATATGTTATCAGTAGAAAAAATTATAGGATAATGCAGCAAAGAATATATGACTCTGTATATAATCTTGATAGCTTAAACATCCTGTTTATTAAATTCTAAAGCACTCTTAAAGAGCACCTACTTTTCGGTCTCTGCAGGGCTGGCTTTCTCAGGTATTGCATGTCTAAAATGAATGCAAACACATTAATGTGTTTATGAACTCCTTGTTCAAGGATTTAAGCAAATGCAGGCATATTGAAATGAGTAAAAATCCCATTGCGCTGTTTCACTGTGCAAATATAATTTCTTGTATTCTAAATCCCCTATCATTTGCTTATTTCAAGTATATTTTCATTCTTCCAATAATATTGTATTAATCCTTGAAGTAAGCAGAACTCCTTTTCACCCATCTTCCTATGCACTGTGTTAACATTCTGTATAGACACTATTTTAACCATACTTTCTCTTCTTTGTCCACAGACACTATTTCCAGCAATACTAAGTAGCTGATAGATTACTTAGGAATTTTAGGTGGTCGTCATTTTCAGTAATAGCCTTCACCTTTTTCCCAAAACACCCAATCATTGTCCTCTTATACCTGGTTTGTTTTTTTTTTTACAGAAATAACTCTTAATTTCTTCCAATCTCCTCACAGTTCCATATTCAAATTTTGCACACAACTTCAATACTGATGATTTCTTTTTTTTCACTGCATATTCTTATTCTGCATGTCTGGCTATTTTGGATATTGTCTCAAAGTTGCTGATCACTGCAGCCAGGACAGTCCTTTGTAACTTACATTCGTCAGTCTTACTCCAGGTTCAATCATTAAATACCAGGCAGTAACTCACCAACTCTTTTTTTCCCCCGTTTGTCTTTGAAATATACACTAACCCCCTATCATGTACAAACTCCTGCAGTATTCTAAATTCCAATCTATGATGCTAGTCTCTTTTTCTATGCATAATATCTGTCCTAGAAAAGCTGTTAGGTATCACAGGTTGGCAATAATAAAAAATACCAAAATATTTACGTTGTAATCCCTATTTGTAAAATATAAAAACTGAAAAATTATCATCAATGAAGATAAAATTAAAATAATTTAAAAGCCCTTGAAAACTTTTGGTAGAGGGAATAGGGTTTCTCCAATTTTAAATGTTGCTGTAGTCAAAATGACACAGAATGTGCAGTAATGTGTTTGTTTTTCAGATACTGTAGGTCTGAAGAGATTTTTTTTGTATACTTCAATTATAAAAACATTTAAAACATACAAACTTGTGCAATTTTTATTTTAATGAAGATGAGAAGTTCATTAACGAAGATAAATATTTCATTAGATGTTAAATAAAACAAAGAGATTTTTTGGCTTCTCTCAGCATAAAATTCCTTTGAAAGATTAATTAATACATGCAAATTATGCAAATTAGACCCATGCAAATATTTTATGAAGACAATTAAGGGAACCATTAATTACTGCTTTTTTTGCTTCAGTGAGATTCATTCATTTAATTTTAATTTCACTTTAACTGTTTTGATGTATAATCTTGCAGCTAAGAACTTTATCTTTCCTAGTGGGTCACTTAAACTTATAAATTTCATCAAGTGAGCAGCAACAGAAATCTGCAAAGATATTCTCTGGGCTATGTTTAGTATCAAGAGAAATTTTTGACACAATGCACTCCTAGAAACTGCAAAACTGGAAGGGAATGTGAGCTCATTCTTGGACAAGGTTCAACTGCTGGAAAAGCAATTAATTTGCTTTGGCTGTGCTAATACAGGGGAATTAGAAAGTGTGACACAAGACAAATAGAAATAATTAGTTCTCCAAAATGATGTTCTCATTAATATGGTTTGAACAGTAGAAATAAAAAACATTATTGTGGCATGTCTGCATTCTGTCCCTAGCCACAGGAGGTAGGAAAATGCAAGATACAGCATTTTTTTCACCTTTGTAGTTTGTATGGTGGTGGCATTTATTTTCATTTTTTATTGTAAGTTTTAAGAAAGGCAAATTGTGGACCTGATCCTGTTATCTAAAACCTACTGTACTTGCATAAAGCATGAGGAATCCCTACGCTTCTTTCTGTGAAAAGATGAAGCTATAAACATAACTGACTAGGCTTTTCACAATACACTCAAGTTCCTAAATTGAAACTTTTATTTCAATATCTTTCATTTAAATCATATTTTATTACATGCAATACCCAAGGTATAATGTGTTTTTTCTGCAGCTTAAGCTCCTTTAGTAGAAAGATTGCTCTAGCAATAGAGTTACGATATCCTCTCCAAAACCGATAACGTAATTTTCTTTTTCCATAACATGAATACACATACACTCATTTCACAAAGTACATAGAGGTGGATTTTCAGTTGCTCTCCTTAACACTTACACCAATACAAAGCAGGTTTTCTACAAGCAGTGAAAATCACTAGCTGGCACTCTTTACATAAACAGGCTGCTAGAAGGCTGTTAAGAACATCTGCTTCCTTACACTATATTTCTTAGGTTGTTGCAGGATTAAAGGTATGGAAGACTATGTCGCCCCTTTAAAATATTAAACTTTTCCCTCCTCTGCAGGTTTACCAAATTCCAACTGAAGGCACCTCCCTTTGAAAGTTTTGCTGTCTACACACCTTTTATCTGGAATCAGTTATTAAAGTGCAGTGACTTGGTATCATTTATTTCTTATTTCAGTTATGTGGCAAATCTATAGCATCTGACAGAAATAGAGGTTTTTCTCTTTAAATACAAGGAGAAAAAATGTGGCCATGTGTTAACATTTTTTGAAAGCTGATTACCACAATTAAGAAAATCCTTAAGTGCAACTACCACAGAGGTTTAGCAAAATTACCCAATAAAATTTCTAGAACTCACACTGCAATACTCCATTATAAAAATCCTAATGTCTTTAGGGACATTACTTATAAAAAGTTAAAATCTATGAAACCTTCCTATAGCTACCTATTGCTTAACAACATGGATATAATACGTCCATGTTCCTAATTTGCTATGAATTTGTCAAATACATGGATGAATGGCCACAATTCTTGCAAAATGTTGGGAAATGCCTTCTTCCTTGACCATCATTTCTGTTGCTAGTCAGCTGATTTCTTGAAGCTTTTATTAAATATGTCTGTGTTAATGAGTTCTATAGGAAGAAATATTAGAACTAGCACCTCATACCATATCTGGTAGATCCTAGACTAGTATTTCCTAAAAAGGTTTTGGCATTCAAATATTGTTCTCCCTTTGTTGGGATCTTGTTGTTCTCCCTCCACATTGCTAACTTCTTTCTCAGTTTGACTTTTTTTTGCTTCTTCCTCAACTTTCTGTTTTAATTTCTGAGGGCTGCGATCTTCCTTGCATTGTCTCTCTCTCCGTACTTCATATCTGATCCATCAACTGAAATTCAGTCACCATATCTGTGTTGACAATTGACGCCGCCCTTTGTACTCCAGGTCTGTTCCCTTCTGTCTGACATAAAACCTCAGTCTGCTTTTCTGATCCTCTGTGTGAATGTGTCGCTGTTCTGACAATCTTAGTTTGAAAAAACAGAGCTGTTAATCATTCACCCCTTCAGATTCCTCCTCATCTTCCCCACTACTACTCTTAGTCACTGTGAACTACTCTTTTAATCTTGTCTGTCAGTAAAGTTCAAAATCAAGGTATCCTGTTTATTTGTAACTTCTGACTCTTCATTACAACACAGTGTCTAAATTTATTCTCATAAAAAGTCTCTGCCCCTCATTCTCCTATCCCTCTTTCTAGCTATAAATTCACATGATGTTTCTCCTCATATCTCACCTACTAAAGTTTGTGTCTCAGTTGTATAAACAAATTTGTATGGCAAAAATATTTTCCTAGTCTGCTTCTTTGAATTGTCACTCTCTTCTAATTCCTTCACTGGCTCTTCCCTTTTAAGTAGAAACACAGTACTTGAAAGGTTTTGCTTTATCCTTCACCTTGTGCATTACTCCTTATCAAAATGCTTCAGACTGGAGTGATACTTCCAAAGAAGCATCCTCATAGTGCTGTCCACAGTTAAGAAGTCCCTCATGCAACGCTTACAAGATGAACTCATGACAACCCTTCAGGTCTGAAGCCTGGATTTGCAGGTGAGTCTGACAGAAAGACCTGAGATCAGGAATGGTGCCTGAATCCATAAAGTGATCAGAATACAGGTTCATGGACATACATAATTTCCCAAATAAATCAAAGGCATTTGCCAGCACAGTCACTAACATCTCATAGTCATCATCTCCCCTCAATATTTGTGTAAAGTTTTAAGGGAAATGACATCACTCGGTTGCATTCCTTCAATAACTTTTTTTTATCTGGTCATGAATGGGACAGTAATTTCAATATTATTGTAGGGAACATAGGTAGGGATGATTACATCAAAAGATTTAATGAATGCTATTGCCCCATTGTTGGCATAATCAAATCAGTTTACCTCTTAGAAGAAACACACTAAGATACTTTTCCACGTAAAATACTGCTGTTGCTATAACATACTTATGGACAGATTTGCATTTGATGCCTCAGGTGTTATTAAATGTTACATCTTCTTTGTGTTTTTGACTGAAATATTAAAAGGACACGGCAGTAATGCATACATGCTTTCAGCTCCTGAAGCACAGAAAGCTCATACTGGTTTATCTTCACTTCTGTGAATAAAAGTGTAGCAGGTATTGAACCTGTGTGTACACAAAAAAGCTGAAGAAAAAAGTTCAGTGTAACTTTGGGTTAGGAAGCTGGTAGAACCTACACTAATGAAATAATCCATTCTCCACTACTGTAGCTTCAAACCTTTGAAATGTCTTTATGCAAGGTGTTTTAACCAAACTGGTTATACTTATGCAGAAGTACCAGAATATAGAATTTATGTCAGGTCTTTTTCACAAAAGATGAATACATAGGGTCAACTTGGTATGTGAGTAGCATTCATATAAAATCAAGTAATAACCAAATAATGCTAGGCAGCATATGTTGTTATATTTTCAAAGCTTTGTCTAACAAAGAAAAGACTTGAAACAACTTAGACCAGGTGCATTTTGTCATTACCCTGATATTCACAGAGGTTAGCCATCAGTCTGAGCAAGTGCAGAGCAAGCACAGATGATGTGCTCCATGTATTCTGTTAGCATGGAGTTTTGGGACATAAATCCTGCCACTGATATTCAAGTTTGTAAATTCCATCTAGTGTTCCCTATGTCTGTACAATGACAAAGCATGAAAGAACATATAATAGGGAGGGCAAAACATGAAGGGCAGAATAAAATCTTTAGCTCTTGCAAGATTTAGGTTCAGTCTCTGATATACCCCAGATTTCTGATATATCCATGATCAAGCTCCTTAGCCTCTCTATGATATAAAGATAATTGCTTTGTTCTGCATCACAGGAGTATTTCCTGATGTGAAGACTAAATCCATTAAAGACTGCAAAGTTGTTCAGATATTACAATGATAAAATTTCTAGTAGATTTCCAGTTTCTCCTGGCATAGCTCAAAACAATTTATCTGAGACAGCCACAAGGCTGCAAATTGGAATCAGTAACACAAATAAAAAAATGAGTAAGTATTGACTTACTAAAACTCATATTCATGCAGAAACATTGTAACAGATTAAGTTTCCTCTGAAAAGAAATAACCAAAATTTAAGAAATTAATTTTGGACTAGCTAATTTTTGTAGATTTACAAAATTAGTGTTTTCTTATGAATAATCTGTCCTTAAACAATTTCTCAGAACTATTATGCACAAACATGCTTTCCTTCAGCTTGATGCCTAATTTTGTTTTGTTTCAATATACTTATTTACACTAGCAATTGAAAAGAATTACACACTCAATAAATAACTTCTGTTGAATGTCTGCTAAAGACCAACTTTACTTCTTTAGCTGTTTTTCTAATATGATTCCTCTTGCAAGCTTCACAGCCAAAATGAATTCTTTGTTTCAAATCAGAAAGAAAAAGGAGGCAGCTATGAAAAGATTTTATTATTGAATGTACAGATAGAAGTCAAAGATATTCCAAAGAACAGAGAAAGTACTAGAATATGTTAAGACAGGTTAGCAAAGTTCAGGGCTTTCATATCCAGGACAATTTATTTTTTTGGCCAAAGAGCTGCTTTTGAGTCACACATGGTAAATATTATCAGATCCTTTTGAAAGTCAGTCAGTTTGGGCTTCTTTAAAAATAATTAAAAACCACAACTTTTTCTCCCTATTTCACTTTTTCCTGTCTTAGTCAAATACTATGTTAAATACAAGCTAGACGGCAAATAACAGGGGAGCAAGATCTAGAGAAATTATTTCATGAATCTTCATGTGTAAAAATTATAGGAGCAGCATAGGCCTTCCCATTTAGAATTAAAACAGCAATAAATATATTTTTATTCTATATATATAATGAACGATGAATTTCCATTTACTATAACCCAACCACAGAATGTTGTATGTTCAAAGGCACTCTAAATGAGCAAAAGGGGTTGATTCAACATGTGTTATGATTTGAGTCAGCCTTCCACATCCTGTAAGGCTTCCAGATGCTGCTCCAGAAAGGCCTGGATCTTCTGGAGGCATGATACAGATGCAGATGTATCTGGAGCATCTCAAATAGCACTGGAGCATCTCAAATAGCACAAGTCATCTACTTGTGGACAACTAAATAACTTTTTAAATGGTGTGAGAATTAAGGTTAACATAAGAATATCTTCTCTCTCAAAACCTCATTTCAGAGTTTCAGACATGCAGGGATAAGATAGGAAATTGATTATGACCTTCCTTGGTAGATTAGCTCACATGGCTTGCTTAGAAATTTTTTCTTCTTTGATGCGGATGGTGGCTGATAGTCAAAAAGGGCCACTGAACAGGATGGCCACCATCCATATTTAATGGTTTAAGTCTCATTGAACTTGAAATTCAAGATTTGAAATCTAATCTGGATTGGATGCTTCTTTTTACCTACTCAAGCTGTTGCACCTTTCAGGAAGGACACATGGTTTTCCCTGTCTAATAGATTTCCTCTTACTTGTGCTAAAGGGATAAAGCAACTTACTGGCTACTAGTCTACATTACTAGTTCTCCAAAGTACAGTGCTTTTAGAAGAACTGAAAAATATTGCAATTATTTTGGTGTAAGAGTTGTCTCCCTCATGCTTCACACAAGTCACGAGATAACTGCATCTATTAGAAAAATCTCAAATAATTAAATGTTTTGACATCTGTTGATGTGAGGTCTTAAGGATTTAACAGAAGAATGCAACACTATATTGAAAGATGAAATTCCTTGATATGGGTATAATACACAAACATCAGGAACTTGAAATCTTTATAGAGTTTAAAAAACTAATGCCAAGAAACAATCCTCTTTATGACACATCTTAACATGATGTGATGCCACTTTCCAGCACTTGTCTAAGATGTAGTAAATGTGGCTGAGAGAAAAAAAATTATAAGAAAGAGAAAAAGAGACAGCTCTCTACACACTGTAGAGGCAAATACTGATAAACAGCTTACAGCCAGCAGATCTAGCTCCTCAACCAGCCTCAGAATGCTCAGGATTATAGTTCAGCTGTGAATGATGTGAATGAACTAGAAATCCACTTTATTTATACCTGCTTCATGGTAGGCTATAGAAACACCATTTCACTGAAATGATGCTGTTTTAATCAATTTTTCATCCTGGTTTATAAAAAAAAAAGCAAGCCTTTTAGTTCTTTCTCTAAAAGGGAAAATGTTGTTTATTTTTTAGCTGATGAGACTATGCTAGAAATGTATGTTCTACCTGTCTGTTCAGGTTTTAGTTATCTTCTGAGGGAGAAGACAGTGGCAACAAAGTACTTATGGGAATCTAAAATACCTAGGATGGTGGCTTGCAGTGCCCATCCTTCCCAGGTAGCAAGACAACTGGGGTTTCCTCAGAAGTATATTAGGTAAGAATTCATCCATCCTGTCCTTCCCTCTTTGAATAAGATGAACATGTAGGATGAATGAGAATGAAAGTCAAAACAATTCTCTATGAAGTCTTAATAGCCTCTGTGGAGCACAGTATGTGTTTTTTTTAATATTCTTATTGTCCTGAATTTCCCCACTTGACTCTGTTCATGCTTAGTCATTAATTTTACATATAGCTCCTTTAAAAGTGAGCTAAAGTACCATGTTGGAAGAAAATTTGATTGATTAACCATTCATCTCAGTAGAAAAGTCAGGAACATATTTGATTTCCATCAGCTTCATATATATACAGCTATAAAATGAGACGTAAGTTGCAATAGATAGCAATTTCAAATAAAATGCGAAAAATTTTATGTAAGAGTATAAGTGTCGAATGAGAGAGTTGAATAAGAGTACTTTGTAACATATATATAACTGCATATACACTCTGTGCCCTTCCTTTGCTTTTTGGGTGATAGATAACAGGATTATGTACCTTGAAGTTTAAAGGTGTAGCTAACAATGACCTATGAACACTATGAAACAATTGTCTATTTATAGGTTACTGCCTGCAATCAATACCACCTTCTGTTTAAGTTAATCAATGTTGTCTTTAATTGATTAGCTTGGGTTGAAAACCTGCCAAAGTGCTGACTCTGGGGCAGGGGGATAGGGAACATACTTATTGCTGTTTGGTTTCCATGCATTGTAAGATAATTTCAGTATTTATCCATGGTCAATGAAATATGAAGCAAAATAAATCTTTAACATCTGTTTCCTCATTGAGTATTCCTGTATCAACAGTAAAAGACAGATGAACTAGCAAGAGATGTTTTAAATATCTACTATAGAATCTAGGTTTAAAAGCTAAACTATATTGGATAGTCTGTCAAGCCAAAAAAATCAGTTAAACGAGTGTCTTTAAAACTTGTGAGCTGGTAAAGCTAGTAAGGCTTAGGAGAAATAAAAAAAAATATTTAAATTAGTGTGCATAGAGAGAGCCAAGCTTTTTCTAAAATGTATAAAAATTAAGAGAACCTATTTTCAGAGATATATCTTCTGCAACAGTAATGAAATTCAAGGTGGTGCACACAGATTAATGTTGTTATTTATTATTATGTATATAATTTCATTGAAGTGAATAGCACTGTTCACATGAATAATAAGTGCATGACCCTGACATTAATACAAGGTGTTACACAGTGAAGTCAAAAAGCAACTGAAGTTTAAGGCACTAATCAGAAGGAAAATGAAGCATTATGTGTTACTGCAAATAAGAACAGCATTGAACCAGCAAATATTTTATGAAGACTGAACAAAACTAAAATAGAATCAGATGGACTAACCAAAGAGAGTTAGTAAGGCAGCTCCACTAAATGTCACTGAGGGTTAGACACTAAAATTCTTACAGTGTCTCACCCTTAAGACCACCACTAGGTCTGAAAATAAATTTTCTTTTGAGCATAAGAAAGCCAGAAGAGAAGAGCAATGCAGAAAACACACTACCCTTCAGCATCTATAATTGAACAGTGCATGTGCATACGTTTTCAACAATGCATCAATTTGTTTGACAAACTCTAGCATGCAGAGAAGGATCAATAACAAAACAGCAGATATCACTTCCCAATGGGTCACTGCCATGGCTTTGCTCCATTCTGTTGTCCTTCCCATGTTTCTGGTACCTCAGATCACTACTCTTACCTAGACAGGTGTTAGAATAACCCAAAGGAGAGCAGTCACATTACAGAGACAGTCCCTTCTTATGCCTGCAGTTAACCAAAAGTGTAGAGACTGAAACCAGCTGTCTTACTGACCTTTAGAAAACTTAAAAATGGAAAACTTAAGGAAAAACCTGATAATCAGCCAGGTAAAAAGCAAAATGCAAAAGCTATCTGTCAGATGGCTGAAAGTAACATTTTCACAAGACACATTATTTCACATTGGCAAGTCTTCATAGTGCTTGTTGACTCCTAAGCTGAATAAAAGAATTTTTATTGACAAATTAAATGGAAATGATTAGGTCCTTTGCTAGGTTGCTTTTTTTTTTTTTTTTTTTTTAAATCTGGCCTAGTGGAGTAACAGGCTAAGTGGCCTAAAAATCACAGAAATGTTTATCACCAAAAAGTCAGTCCACTGTTTTGTCATTGCTGCTTCACAGAACCTTTTTATATTTCTATGGGTCTAGAATAGTCAGCTGTTTGTTTCCATAAACAGCCTAGCTAAGTAGCAGATGTTTCCTTGGGCAGTTATTCAACATATCTAGAAAAAAAAATCCCTTTGCCTTTCAGGCTTCTGACAGCTTTGTTTCCAGCTCCTGACTTCTTTTCCCTGCTGAAATGTTCAACCTTTATAGCAGGCCTGCACAACAGGTGGGCCGTGGGTCTCTTGCAGTTTGAAAAACCATTTGTTTGGCCCTTCAGCTGCTGAGAAGCATCATGTACTATTTGATTTGCCCAGCTGCCAAGAGGCAGCAACAAGATGTCCAGCAGAAAATGCATATCTCCTGGCTTGTCACTGATCCCTCAGAATGCATGTGCCTCCTAGTCAGCCACCTGGTCAACCAGCAGCCACATGGCTCCAGATCATACACACACACGTTGCCTCGTAGGTCAAGGAAGCGACATATTAGGTAATATTTGGGATATTCAGAAGTAGTACTTGGCAGGGGAGGAGGTGAAACAGAGGTGGAAGGAAAATGAGAAAGTGACAATAGAGGGGAAGCTGAAACAGTGTTGAAATGGGTCGACAGAGAAGAAGGAATGTCACATGGGAAAATGAAAATGTATTTTCATTCTGCAAATTACCTGATCCATTACTTTGAGAATTCTGGCTCTATAATAAACCCAAGCACCTTTCTGCTAGAAGTCCCATGCAATAATAAATGAGTAACAACAAATCCATAGTACTTACTAAGTGGTGATAAAACCAGAATAACTGATGAGCAAGTGTCAATTGAATAAAAATGCAGAATTTACAAGTTGATATACATAGAGACATTTAGCAGTTTCAGGAGTTTTAATGAGGAAAAAAAGGCAAGAAAAATCTTGGTAAAATGTATAAAGAATCAGGTGCTTTTCTTAGGTTTAATCACTTAATACTTTAGAGAACATATGGCCATTGTTTTACATGGCTTTATACAGATGGATGACCTCGTCTTTAAGCAGCTATGGGTGCAAATGGAATTGCTTTAGATTAAGAGAACATGGAAGGGAACAGACAGAAACGCAGAGATACGGATAGAAGCTCTGGGAGAAAGATGCAATTATTGAAAGGATTTTACACATAAAAGAAATGTACTTAACACTGGTCATTACAGTCAATATCATGAGGAAAATAAATGAAGAAAATCCTAAAGAGAAGACATCTTAGTTAAAGGTGCTGTAAAGAACACTGATGTCCCTAGAAAAGAAATAAATGTTCTGTCATTTGAGGATATTGAAAACTATTTTTAAAAAATCATTAGTTAATTTGAGAGTAGTCGTGCACTGTATCCTATCTATGATTAGCAGCCAACAGTAATCTTCTCTAAGTCTACAAACATGAACTCATAAAAATACTCAAGATTTACAGAAATTAGGACAAGAAGTCTGATGTGATTGGAATTGGAAACAAGGACAGAAAATGTGACTGGGGGAGTGACTGAGACTGGCTAAATACATAGATAGAAACACAGAAACCAGGGCACTGGAAGACACTGTGAAATAAAGTAATAAAAATGATTGTCTTACAATAACTGAGACTGAAGTTAGGGGACTTATTTGTATTAATAGAAAAGAACAGAATCCAGTGGTTGAGAATAGAAGGAAAGAGGGGAGACAGAACACACATAGGGCAAGTAAGTCAAGTGAAGTCATCTGAGGTTTCTTAGAGGGAGAAATCTTGGTGAGTAGCTGGACATGTGGCATTCGGATAGAGTGTTATGGGTCAGTATCTGGAGACATCTAGATCTTGATTAACAAGGTTATTAGGCATAAGAAGTCAAAACTTTAGAGGTTGGAATTATGACTGATATAAAAAGAAACTTGCATTGAAAGGTGTGAGAGAAAAAGGGTCAAGAAAAATATTATAAAATTTGAACGTTCATATTAAGACTGATAGAAAACCCAGAAATGAGAGAGAACCAAGAAAAAGAAAGCCTGATGGAGACACTGTTAGAGGTGATACAGGTTGCAAGAAAAATGAAAGGAAGATTCTGTGCCCAAGAGCACAAAATGTATCCCAAGATTGTCTTTATCTCAGCAAGTTATCTGTAAAACTCCCATAGCAAAATGGTCATTGCTTAGGCCACACTGCTCATATTAAGGTATTATAGTTTATCAGTTACTTGGTTAGCTTTATCACTATGAATCTTAAGATTCAATTCCATATGGTTTTCAGATGTTGTCTCACAGTGAAACCTCTGACTTTGTAGTTTACTTGTTAAGAGCACAACCCTAGAGGATAGTTATCTAGGACATTAGTGAAGCAAAGCCCTCAGCTGTTAGAAAATGCCAAAATTAAGATTTAATATATGGAAGAAATTTAGATAATCATTCACAACTATTCTGTAAAGCATGATGTCTAATGATGGAAGTATTGTATATAAACCAAGCATTATATAAAGCATTAGAACACACACTGACCACTGAAGATGAAGAAAATATTGGATACATTTCCATTTATTCACCTGTATTTTTGTCCCTTGCACTGAGTGAGACAAGATATTGTGAAAAATACAGTATCTAATCATATAATTAAAGATTGTATCATGACACATACACAAAGACAGTTGAACAAAGGTGCGGAAGACAACCTTAATTCTACCAATTCCTAATTTTGGAATGCTTGACTTCACAGCCTTGATAATGGCCTTTTCCAATAAAGGTTTTGATCTCATAAAAACATCATCACATATTTCCACACACTTTTGTCCAAGATTCATACATCAGAAATAGTATTGTGGGCAGTAGCTTCACAGAACCACCGAAAGTTCCTTTTCTATGTGGAAGTCCTTCAGATACTCATCTTTCAAACACAAATATAACAAGAAAGAATCAAGGACTATCAGTTGCTGAGATTATTACATGGATTTTGCTTGTTGAAAAATAGATTAAACAAGTTTCAAACCAATGCAGAAACAATTTAGGTTAAGTTTCCATTCAAATGACTGAAGCTCTATATAAGTAATTTTTATTAATGTGGAGGGCAACTGCAGGGCAGCTTTCCCCTAATGTCTGGGCAGCAAAATGCACACACTAGGTTCTTGCAGTGGGCAAATTTAAATTATAATTTCTTTCTTGCTCTTGTTCAGTAGCCTTCAAAGGCTTTACAAGGAACTTCATACAGGACCATGTAGTCAGTGTGTTGAATTGCTGTTATTTTCTTTCTCTGTTCCTGGATCTGTACAACATCTCTATTTCCTCTCTTGTCCTTTCTGGGAGGGGAGAAAGACAGACAGCCCTGGAAGTTTTTGTGTGCATGGTAGTTGCGTGGGTCTTTTTCTTACATCAGGAAAGTATAATCTGAAACCACTTAGCATTACACTTAACTGAATAGTCAATATGAGTCTAGAGAAGAGGTGGAGAACTAAAGAAAAGCAAGACATCGGTGGGAAAGGGCTTTCATTTTGCTAAGGGACAGGGAGAGTAGATAACAGACATATCTGAAGAAAGGCTGACAATGTACTAGAAGAAAAAATAATATTTGCAGCAGAATAAGGAACTGAGATGTGAAAATTTGACCAATGGACAAGGAGAACAAATTTTCTACTAGAGGAGAATACATAGCTGAGGAAATACTTGATTGAGAGTGAGCAGGATGGAAGAACTTTGAGGACACGGAAAAATGCGAAGGGCCTCTTGCAACAAAAAGAGAAATTTGAGGTAAAAAACCAGATAGACCTGAGAATTCAGGGAACTGAGTGGGGTAAGAAGACATAGGAGAAAATGATGGAGCTGATTTCAGGAGTAGCTGGAATGATGGCATATAGAAGCTGGAAATTATTTGGAAGAAAGCAGAAAAGGTACAAGCTGAGGCAATTGCTAGTAAACTTGAAATAAATGGAAAAGACAAAAAAAAATAGCAGCATGAAAGAGGGAAAATTTGATTCATCTTCCTGTTCCTACCAGGATAGCTTTGGGACAAAAGCTATCCATTTTTGAGCGATTTGGGCAAAGGAACACATGACAGGAACATGACAAGAAAAGAATGGTCAGTGATGAAGATGGTGCAGAACTACAACAAACAGTTTAGAAAGTTTTAGATAATATGTAAAGCAATTTGTGTTTAAATGGAAGGAAAATGAAGGTACAGGACTTGGGATGGAACCTGCTGGGAGAGAGAAAATTGGGAATGTGGGATATATAGAGAGGAAAATAAAACATAACAATGTAGACAGGCAAATACATGGTAAGTAACCAGATGGAGAAGAAAAAAATCAGTGGAAATAAGAAAGTAAAAGCTGCAGTAAATGTCATTGTTCTAGTGCTTAGTAAGAGGTCTGGTAACAAAACAGTATATAAAAGTCAAACATTATCTTTGTATGGTACCTTTTTGTGTGGGATGAGGGGGTCTTGGGAAACCGGATTGGGAGCTAGGCATAGGCATCTAGTGAACCTACAATATGTATGGAGAAGAGGATAATCTGCTTTATTATTATTTAAAACAGAAGCAAAGAAAACATTTAAAACCAGTGTCTACACCAGTTTCTAATAGCTTAGTATCTGTTTGTATCTCTTAAAAAAATACATAAGTACATCGGAGACCCATATTTCAATTATTTATTATGATTATTTGTTAACATTTTATGGATATTGCAACAAACTGTTATCTACTCAATATTTAAAAAACTCAAACCCAACCCTAAAATATTCTGCATGGCTTCTTTTTATAGTCTTGTATTCAAATTCCTTTTTATTATTGCTCCCATTTTACAAAAGACTTTACATGCACTAGAAGTGAATCTAAATGAGTGCTACATGACGAAAAAATAGAACAGAACATACCCCTTATTGACAAATGCAATTATCTTCTATGCTTAAATTAGTCCTATTCCTTACTCTTCAAAGTGATACTTAAAAATAGCAGCATTAGATATAACGTCAAGCTGACAAGTATCCATTTATTAATAATAAATAGTAAACAAAATCTTTAGTTTTAATTATGATTTTCTTGCATAATATTTTCTTAAATGCTGAAATTACACTTTGTATTTCAATTATAACACTTCCCTACAGAGCATTGCGGCTTTCCTACCTTTGTTTGCTTAGTTATAGAACTGCATAGCATGCTCAACACAGTAAATTGAAAAATGATTGTGGATAAAAAGACTATTACTCCAGGCATGCTTTGATACTGAGACACAGATACATTTTTGAGAGGAATAAGAAAGTATTTCCCTAGTAAGTATTTTTTTCCCAGAACTTGAAAGATGCAAGAGGTGGTATTATATTTTTAAATATGGAATATACTGTATATGGAATAGTATATAATATTTCTTTCATAGTGCATACCAAAATATGCAAAATACCATTTACAGATAAAATGCAAGGACACAATTGAAATTTTGTATAATTGTGACAATATGGTCTTTGTTGCCCCAACCAAAATCCAAGAAAGTACTGGAAAAAGATTTCATCCATTGGAAAGCATTTGTAGAGTTTTGCAGGTAAAGGGCTCCATCTGTACTGAGCATGCTTTATTCCAGTGCTGCAGGAATGAAGTGGTTCTTTCCCTGCAATTCTTTCTCCTCACTCCTGCCTACAATTGCCATGCTAAATACTGAAATACGAACAGAATGCTCTCAGTGCTTCCTTCCCTGATATCCAGGCAGGTACACAAAAAGAAACAGAAATGTACTGAAACTGGTAGGGAATGTGAGCCTGACAGGGAGACAGGCAAAGCAGACACTATAGATGGAGAAGCGGTTTGTAACAGGGAAGGCTGGTAGCAGGGAATGTCAATGCAGCTCTTGAAATGACTAGGTAAGGGGAGGAGGCAACAGGAAGGGTCAGACAGAGCCCGGGGGCTGGGGGTCACTGGGAGAGAAAGAGCTTGTAATTACGGAAATAATCAGGGCGGCATGAAACCAAGTTCAGAAGAGAATGCTGGAAGAATGTGAAATTAGGAAAAAAGAAGCGCAATGTAATGTAGAGCAAGGAAAAGAGTCAGATTAGCAATTGACAAAAGGTGGGATTGGAGGGAGGAGGAAGGAAGTAGGAGGAACTGGGACAGATACACAGGGATACGTAATAAGGGGGACACAGAGAAAAGGGAGTTTATGGTGAAAGGAAATCCTCCTTCCAGTACTGGAAATGAACACAAAGAGTCCTGACATTTGGCATGACTTGCCTGCTATTAACTGTTTCTTGAACTATTTCTGAAGCCTGTCACCCTATAATGACTGATTTACAATGACAATATGTTCCTACAGTTACATTTGTGTTTTAGGGTTATATATTGTGGTAGATCTAAAAGTTCTGAACTGCTGTAAGATGATTGAGCTGAATACATTAAACTGTAAGACATGACAACTCAATTTCTTGCTTATTCTTTCCTTTTTCTTATAAACTTTCTGCTTTAGTTATATGTTAAGAGTGTTAAGTAGATACAGGAAATGTCAGAATTAAGGTTGCCTTTGCAATATGATTCAATATCACAATCAGAAAATATCATGGTCCAGCCTTGAACTAAATAATCTTCTGAGGATTTTAGTTTTGTTTTTAATGTGCATCATCTTGGACAGATGAATCAAGGAAAAGTCATTATGGAGAATGTCTCCTGTAAATCCTTGATTTCATTTATTGCAAAAATGAAAATATATGAAATGAGCAATAGTAGGCAGAGGGTAGCTGGGAAAGAATGCACAATTATTGTTCAAAAGCTGAAATGCTGTTCCTATATAGTTTGGGATAAGTCTTTTAGAATACATTCTTCCAAAATTGTGTTGCTCATATTATAAATATTATAAATATCCAGCTTGATATTTCAGCCTATGAGCAAAACTGAATTCAACAGGAACAGTGATTTGATTACACCTGAATACTTTTGCCAAAAATAGCAAGTATCATGAAAAATTAGGGCCTTGATACTTGACAGTTAAGTAATATGTCATCTTAATCTCTTTGACTCTCTTTCCCAGCTATCAAATTGGAATACTCCTAATTTCACTTCCTTGCAAGAATGCTCTGAAGATGGAGCAATTAATGTTTGCAATGAGTGCAAGTACTGCAGCGACCGGTGCAGCAGCATGGCTTCCCAAGAAATTAGAAGTCTGTTTTAGCATCAAAAGAAGTCTGATTTATAACAAAATGACATAATGGCTGAATTCTTACCAAATGAATTATGTCAAATGGTGCTTTGAATAACGTATACATTTTACGGGAAGTAAGACAGGATTCTGGGATAACAGGCCTCATAACATATTCACTTCCCAGGCAACATTTCATCTGGCATATTCCAACTTCTGTGTTATTGACTTCACAGACATAACTTGCTTTAAATGTCTTTGTTTATATATATGTGTTTGTCTTTCATAAGAACTTGCTGCATTTTTGGTATTTGTTTATATGTTCAAACCATTAAAAGCTTCTTGACTTTTTTGTTCTGGTGTTACAGCCTCCTTGTGGCACACCAGTAACAACTCCTTGGAAGTTAGAAAATGTGATTAAATAACACACAGAAGATGTCAAATGATACTGTTAGGATGATTGACTTCGAAATGCAAAATAAAGGCAATTGAGTGTGATTACTGGAGCTAATCCTTTTAGTCTTGCTTCTGAAAAATGCACCTTCATTTACAGTTGAAAACAATTGCTATGTTTATTGTTTAGTATTCATGTAAGTAGATTTAGCCGTTGATAAGAATAGATATTATAACATAAACACTATCTTCAAAATTTGCTCTTTACTAATATCTTGATGTTTGCAATGTATATATACATCTAGATTCACAGGGGAAGTAATATGGCTCTCCTTAGTATTTCACGTATAAATTTACTCAGCAGATTTGTTTTATTAAAATGTAAATAATGGGATGTGGTAAATGAAAAATCCAAGATGGGAATAAACAGCTTATTTATTGTTAATGCTCAGAGTAGCTTATTGAAACACACCTTTCAGTAACTGCCACTGACTATTAGCTATGAAATTCTCATCATGCCTTGAATGTTACCCATTAGGTTTAGCCATTTGTACAGTTAAAAGGCTCAAGATGCTTCAAATATACCTTTAAAAACATTATTAGCTCAAATCAAACTACACACATTCACAAAAACTGCGTTCAACGTCTGAGATTCAACCCAATACTGCTTCAAATTAATTATTCTTCTTTAATTGCTCTGTATAAACAGAAATGACCTATTAATTTAAAGAAAATCTATCAGCACAGAATGTATTCTCTCTTATAAACAAGCAAGATGAACTTGACCTTGTTTGAACTTGTTTTGATGTGGCCCAGATGGTAGGCTACATGCTTGAATAGCAGTCTAAAGCTGAGGAAAAACTCATATAGCAAGATCTAGATTTATAGCCTTTTGCAAATTCCTACCTTGTATTGTCCTTTCAGCATCTGTTCTGCCCCCGCTGCGGTCAGCTTCTATCTCTGGGGTCAGAGAGTCTAGAAACATAGAAAGGTAAGACTGACACATATTTCATTTGATTCTTATAGCCCTTTTTACAACCTGTTACTCCAATGCTGAATTACAATACAATCAACCTTTGTCAGTTTTTTTAATGTTGAACAATGACTGGAGGCCAGGACAATTTTTTGTTAGACTGGGAAGATTAATGAGCAATAGATTTTTCAAGCATAAAGGGGGGGAGAAAAAAAGGTAGAAAAAAAAATTGACTTCTCAAGCTAATAATATAAAATTGTCCTAGTTTGAACATTCTCTCCAGTGAGTTTATTTGCACATACTATATAAAGTAACAAAGCAATAAAGAGAGAGGTATTACTTGAATGAAGGAAAGAAAGGAGATTTTCTTTTTTTCACTTCCCATCATGTTATAAATTTTCAATATAACAAGATTCTTTTGGCACTTAAATTGAAAGTTAATGACACAGAGGCAAAAATTGGCTTCTTACCATTTAGGACCCTGAGACTATCTGTTGAAGCTGCCTGTTTCAGTGTTTGTTCTGCTTGCTCTCGTCGTTTAGTCTCAAATTCAAGTGCTTCCTGCAATTTCCTCTTTGCCTTCTTTTCCTTCTTTAGCCTTTTCTGAATTATTGCTGTGAAAAGAAAATAACATCAGTATACTCCAGTTTGGATCTGAAACTTGGCTGCACGATTACCTATTAAGAGTCCTGAGAAATGCTACAACTGCAAAGTTGGTATAAATTGATTAATTACACAATACCCATTTAAATTACTTGAAATTTGCTGGAATCACCCTGGAATATTCTAAGAGCTACTGTTCTATCTGACAATATTCAAAATGGTACGTGGTATCAAGCAATGACTTTTTTACTTTTTTTTTTTTAAATAAACAGCTGAGAATCTGTGAATTTTCAAATCAGAAAACCTCAGAAACCAGCAATGGAATGTACTTTTTGAATCATCTGACGTAGATAAGCCCCTGTCTCTGGAGTGAGGTGGTTTTCAGAATTAATGTCACCATTTCTATTTCCCCAGCACAGTTAATAGATGCACAGTGATGGAGTTCTTGCCTCCCTGTAGCTTCTCTTGTGTAAGAGGGGGATCCATCTGCCTGGGTGCTGGGCAGTCCCCATTTCTTGGGGAAAGGCCCTGACACCTCTAACTCCCATTCAAGATCTGCTTCCTGCCAGCCATCTGACCTCTTGGTGCCTGGTCTCTTCCCCATATTTACACCTTTTCCACATTTCCCTTTTGTCTTTCCTTTTTCTCTTTCTTGCTTTCTGTTGGTGCCTGTCCCATCAGCCATCTAACCTTGAAGAACTCGCTGCAAATCCTTTATGGTGCTGGATCCTCCAGTCAAGTAAATATTACTATGCTATGTCAAATGTGAGGGAAAATATTAGTAAAGAAAGGATTATTTTGAAATTAAGTATAGAAAGTCCTTATTTAGAAAAAATGTTTTCCTTGTATCTCTTCAGCTTAAACTCTGTAGGAAAATGATGACAAGTCCAGGATGGGACTTCATCACAATTTTCTTTTCTATGCTACCAGTGACTTATAACCACAAAGGTAAGACCTGCAGGATCCCTAACTAAAGGAACTTATCATGCGCTATGCTCCTGATGGAAAAGGGTAATGTCAACCAATTTTTCTACTCCATTAAAACCAAAGTGGGCCTCTGAAGCAATCACGTAAAGTTCTAAAGCATAGCATTATCTCCCCTGCCACACCCCAACCGTTCTTAAATAGCACATTTAGGGTTTTCATGGATGTGCACGTTAAAAACTTTTTGTCCCAAGTTCTTCCGGATAATCCTTTCCAGGAGAGTCTGTTATTTTTACACCAACTAAGAAACTACCTACTAAACTACTCACTAAAGAATTTTTACACACACCAAAAGAATTATCCTTACCAAACCCAGATATGAGGAACTGTTAGGTTTGCATGCCACGATCCAGCTAGACCTGTATCTCACTCCAAAATAACCTCTAGTACCTGCCTAGCAATGAATGCTGGAAAATACAAAAATATACTTCCACCAGTTCATACTCCCCAGGGACAGTAGACTGTGATGGTGGTACCTTTCACAAAATGCAAATAATGAAACTTTTAAAGGGAACTGTCATTGTTATTACTCTTTAATTTATATGCTAAGAAGAACCACCTTTCAGATGATCTTGTATATTTTGTGCTGCTATACAGAACTGTTCAGGCACAAAATTAACATAAGCACATATCCTGTAGTCAGAATAACTACATAATTTACATCCAAGACTTTGGAATTTTTGGTTCTTTCTCATTTTGTACAACACCAACTACTTTACAGGCTAATTAGCTCATACTATCAAAGAACATCTAGCATCTATACAAAGGCTAAACTAAATACATTTTGAATCATCGCATGGTTTTAATGTTTTCATTATAAGTACTTTGAAAGTGATTGCAATAAATGAGAAGGAAACATATGTTGCTTTCTGAATTAAAATGTCATCATGGCTGACACATTGTAGATGTGACTACAGCAGTCAGAGCCAGAATTAGCAAACCCTTACTGTGTAGCTGCTCACAGAAGAGATATTATCCTACTTTCACCAGTTGATGAGACACATCCTACAGCCTTAGGAATCGCTAATTGGAAAATTTAAAAAGAAGGAAGGAAACAGTACAGTAAATAAGCAGCTCTGTAGAACATACGGTAGCAGCAGTGAATCCAACGCTCCACAAAAAAAGGCAGAAATACTCATATATAGCCACTAAAGAAAATTATATTTGACTTGTATTAACATGATGAGCAAAAGATAGATAGATGCTGCCTAATGCTAAGGATCCCATTCACATAAGGGATTTGACCTCTATGTGACACAATGTCTTGTGTTTGTATGCTGCAGCTTTTAAGTGTATTTCAGTATTTTCATACAGTATCTCTTCACTTAGCAGGGTTTTTGGTACATTTCTCCCTTCTTGCTCATGCTTCCATTAAGACATGTGAAACTTTCTTTAAGATATGACACTTGCTATCTGGAAAACTGACAGTAGGTAAAGGCTCCTATGCATTTTTCTGCCTTTAATTGAAGAATAAATTTTCACAATAATTACAACCTGGCCTTATTTTTCCTCTCTTACTTCAATCTGTTAATTTTAAAGAATAATCCATCACTTTTCTTTCTTTTAAACAGAAGTATCCACTAGCAAAGATGTCATCCTCATTATATTTGCTTTGCTGCATACCACCATTAAGTGTTCCAATCCATTCCTCTTTGGTCTGACTCTTTCCCCCACTGCAAGATCATCATTAGAGGGATACATATACAAAAGCAGGTAATGCATCATGCTGAAAATAATATTGCCAATTATTTCAGTAACCTGAACAAAATAAAGGACTATCCCATGGTTTTTTATGACACACAACTTTGAGTTAAATTCATTTGGCTTAATTTTAACTGCTCAAAACACATGTGTCTAGCACAGCCTAGTCAACCATGTGACCTCTGGAGTTAAAGAGAAGAGAAAGAAGTCTTCACAGTGCAATTGACCCCACCTACCTATCTGAGAACAGGCTATACCAGTTTCTTCCTTTATTGTTCAGAAAGGAAACTTCTATTCATTAAAATGAGACACCTAATTTTTAGATGGCAAAACTAAAATATGGTCAGATGGGTTCCCCCCAAACCTTTTCTCTTGTGCATCTGATTGCACAACTCTAAAAGGGAACATATATTTGAGCAGTTCTGAGAAAGATGTGAAGACTAACCAAATTACTTTACTCTTTTATCAAACTATTTTAAAAGTGTAAGTAATATAATTGTATTGAGCAGAATAGACCAGTTGTGGACAAAGGGATGATTCATTGCACAGGTGTAATAATTGTTAATAGCAATTGTCTTTCAAAATGTATTCTCAAAAGCTAAAAAAAGGGTAATTAATGATGTGATATTCCTACCCTTTATTGGGTCAAGGCATGAAATAGGATTACATTTAGTACTTACTACTAGCATGTTAGTTTAAGGCATAATGATATTGGTTGTGAATCCAGCTGTTCTTGGGTTTCTCTGTTTAGGTGGTTGCCAGAAACTTAAAGTGAACAAGGAGAGATTTGTAGCTCTAGCCCCGCAAAAATACACATCTGACTTGTCATGGTTTGAGTTAAACAGCACGTGAGTCCCAGAGGTTAATTGTCCTTGCAAACTAATCGGGCACTATTAAAGGGTGAGACATACAGAGACAGAGAAGTGGATGCATAAAGAAAGATACAAACATGCTTATAATGCACATAGTTAATGCAGATCACTGCAAACTGCCTCACCTTCACTATCAATGTAATTATTTAAAAATCTCTAACATGTACAGGCTTTACAGTGGCTGATGTTAACGCTACAAATGATACCAATGCTTCTGCTTCATCAAGAAGAACCTTAACTGCTACTTCTACAAACATGTATTTTATTTACCATTCATTATAAAGAGCTCATATATTACCATTATATTTATATTTATATTTATTAGCTACAGTTTGCCTAAATATGCACTATAAGAACAGAGGAGAGTTCCTAAAAACTTGCAGATTCTTAAATTTGATACAAATTGTCTTTGTATTAAGTAGCTGTCCCTTTTCCTAATGATCACAGCTTGCAAAGGTCTGTAACAGCACCTAGGGTATTTATAATTGCTTTTGTATTACTGATGTTACAATATTCAAGAAAAATGTTGAGAAAAAGGAGGGTCCTTGCTCCAAGTCTCATGAAGATCCTATACAAAATTAGGCAGGTTATAAAACATCCTTCATTGCAGTCAGCTGAGACATAACATGATTTAAGGGAGGTAAAATTTTTAACAAACACAGGTGTTTGATAGAAAATTGTTTCCTAAGGAAATAAATTATATGGTGTTTATATCTGCTGAAGCAAGATACCTCTGTTCTTCTGCTCCACAGCCAACTGTTTTTCAAGTGTTTCCCTCAGTTCTCGTTCCCTGAAGAGTTCCATCTTCAGCTCTGTTTTTTCCAGTTGGACCTGTTTCTCTTGAGCTCTGGCATTGTCTATAGCAACCTTTAGTAGACCCTGTTCAGAGATAAGGTTGGATAATATTTGGAGAATGTTAGGACAGTTGAAATAATAACTAACTACCTTTATTTTTCCTTGATAGTCATGTGAGATTTTAGAAATAAAATAATTCTGTCACAGGATCAAAGTTGGCTATTATCAACAGCAATGTTTAACTGGAATTAACTTTAACAGGTGGACAAAAATCTGTAAAAAGCTGGAAGTCAGGTTTTCCCAGAAAATGCAAACTCACCTCTGACTGTGAATACAACTAATGTAAAAAATGTATAGGAATGGGTTTACTCCTTCTAAGAAAACTGAAAAATTGTCAGTCTCACAGTCACATCATACACAGAATTCAATTTCTAGTCCAACTCAAGGCAGTGGAAATTAGCTAAGGGAGAAAGTCTCTTTTAAAGTCTTGCCATTTTGCTCCTCATCCTTGTTAATTACTATTAATTTCAAATATTTACATATATCATAGAGTTTCCATGGATTATAGCTATATTGGGATGCTAAGCAAAGGACGGTCACAAAGCAGGAAGATATCTCTGTTTTAACAAGTCTGTTCCCTTATTTTGTATGATTATTATCTCATAGCAGAAAAACAAAACACAATCATCTCTCGATTTCTTGACCTAAGATGGTTGATATAAACTCTACTGTTTTTTATGTTGTTAGTGTATCAGGAAATAACAATTCAGATTATTCTAAACTTCTTTTGAGAATTCCAACTTCAAACTTCCTTCTTCTTTTGAAAGGAAATAGGATGATCCTGGCACAGCTAATAGTGTATTATTAATAATAATAACTAGATAGTTAGGACACTGACACAGGGCATCAAAATAGAAGGAGAAATGGAATTGAAATAAATGAACATGCAAATGTCCTGTTCCATTTTCCAAAAGCCTAGCCATCAGGCTCTTGGGTCTACACCTGAATCTCTCCTACTGAAGCTATCATAATAAAGTAGATAATTTAGCATGGATATTCATATATGAACCTCCATGGATATGAAACTAACTCTCCTATATCCTAGGCAGTACTCCTGATAACTTAACGGTAGAGATAATTTGACCCAACAGAGATTTAATTACTGATATAAAGCAAAACAATGCCAACAAGAGAGACAGAACAGTACTCCCCAATGGCTCTGCTAGGGAAACATTCAGCTAACAGATATAATGTTCACACTCAAGACCAGGTTTGAGCACTACAGACATAAAACCATGATGCCCCACTCCCAAATAAGCTTCCTCACCCCTCAGCCACACTTCCTAAATTGGATTCTGGGTTGCATGTTTTTTCAAAAAATTTTTTTTTATTAAATATCTCCAAAAAAAGAATCGAAAAAGCAGCACATATAATGATTCTTGAGAAATAGAACAAGTATTTTTTGTGAGTGTTAGTCAGCACATTTTTCTCTCTGGTCTTCCCAGTGTCAATGACTGCTGTAAAATTTGTATCAGTCAAACTCCTCTTTTAGTACTGTTTTCAGAGCCTGTTATTTTTAGGACTCCTCATCCTCCTTCTTAAATCAATTGTTGCTTCAAGTCTTGTCTTGTTCAGAGCTTAATGCTCTGCAGCTCTGTTAAACTTCAATCTATTGAAGTCCACAAAAGCTGAAAGAACTCAACACCTTCTGACTGCAAGGCCCAGATGGTCAGCAAAACGATATACACTACATAAGTACAGAACCATGTTTGGAAAAACAGTAACAATGGTAACACAACAAATGTCCTCACAAAATGTTTAAAGTTTTAGCAGCTTTCTTTTGCTATCGTAAAATAACTAAACCACAAATGTATTTTGGGTTGAATGTTAAATCTGAATGACTATTAAAGAAAAACAAAGAAAGGTACATATAAAGCTCTACATCCATATGCAAAGCAAAATACAATTTGAAATATTTGGAAAGTGGCTCTTTTATAAGTTAATATTAATTTGAATTCTGTTCCTTTTCCACAGTCATATTCTCCTACATTTGGTGCATTTGAATTAGTAAGAAACTGAAGTAGGAGTTGTTTATCAAGACCTGCTTCTGGCTTATGCTTAAACTCTAGACTGTTTTAATCTCCTCCTATTCATCACTTAGTGGAACATATGATTCATCCAAATCATAAATAAACCAGATCAAGAGAAATTACATGAAAAGTATTTGTTGATGAAAAGTGTATTGTCTAGTAAGTTTAAAGCTGCAAACACTGTCTTCCCAAATTCTTAAAATCCATATTGTTTAACAATAAAATCTAGCTGCTAAAGCAACTGCCATCTTTACTCAATTCAACTACATTCATGTACATGTTTCTTCTTCATCAGGAACAAACAATTAGTAACAAATGAAAGAGATCATTACATCAAGTGCCCTTTTAGATCACCCCAATTAAAACTTTAGTTTAGCTGTATTTTAATTCTAAGATACCAAATTCTAATTTTCTGCTCTGATTGCTCTTGTTGACTTATCTTTGAGAGATGTACTCTCAGTGCAAAGCCTAGAGATTATTTAGCAAGATGCCAATGTTGGCATCACTTAATGTGTTGATTGGTTGTATTATCAGTAGCAGTTTAAAATAAATTACTATTAAACTATTATTGTCCTTGGCTGACAAAACACAGTATTTTGGTGTTCTTTAAATATGAAACAATCATTGTGAATAAACATGGAGAATAACACTAGAGTGTAACACTGATGTGCGTAATTTTTTATTAAGAATTGCTGCAAAGTACGAAGCTGCTAAAAGAATATTACATTTTCTATTGAATTTCTGCACCACACTTCCTCCCCCAGCCTTTCCTTTTTTTATACTTGCTAACATAGCTAATGGTAATACATTACTTATTGCTGCTGATTATGTCTGAAAAATATTAGCTTTTTGGAGCCAAGATCCGCTAGGGACTACTTATAAGCTACACAAAATTAAGTTTCATTTTTAGAAGTTAAATCACTGCACATCAGTAGGCATCCAATGTGAAAAAAATCTGCACTAGAGCCAAACTGATGCATATCAAAAGTGCTGTTGCTGCCAATGACAGCACTAATGCAAAAATACTGGAAACATTCAATATCTCCCTTTATTCAGTGCAGAAGGGTCTGAGAAAAACTAAAAAAGTACAACATTTAAAAAATCATCAGTGCCCCCTGGAACAGGAATAGCAATTTCAGAGTTGCATGAAATTCTATTAATTCTCCCAGTGGATCAGCTGTAGAAGATTATACAAAATACAGTATGTCCAACTTGTACGTGCTATGGCTAATCCTCTAACCTGATATTAAATCAATATGCTGCCAATGACAATGGGAAATGCAGTGCAACACAGGACATTAACAAAAAGAAAATATTTCTCTTTAGGGAAGGTCAGATGTTATGGAGGCTGGATAACGATTATTGCAGTGAACATGCTCAGGTTCCAGATTTGTTTTTAATACAGTATGGCCCTATCTGGAGCCTGGCTTTAAGCATGGCAGGCCATTCTTCTCGGTGTCATTCTTAATTTTTATTTCAATGTAAATGTCAAAAATGGAAGTTTTATTCCCTGGAGATTTATAGACCATTCTGATTTGGTTTGTTTTCTTTACTGTACTTGTTTTAGTATTTTCCACTGAAAAATCCTTTAGAGCTGTCCCAAACACAAGGCTAAGTTGATATATGAGTTTCTTAAGATTCTCTGATCTGAAAACACTGAAAGGCAGCCTTATGATCCTAGAGAAACTAAACATATATCAAACCTCAACTCAGTCTTAAAACCAGTATTACTCATCACTATTTTTAAATTATGCACATAATGTGTTGCCGACTTTGGAAGGGGTGGAGGGGAAGGCATATAGAAACTCCTTCTCTTTCTAGCTGCATCTATAAGTGTGTGTTCCAACTAATTTAGTTGGCTATACATTTATACGTGACATCAAAATGACCTTGCTAATTAGTTGGACAGTCTATCCAGAAGATCATATCCTGTTTCCAACAATTGCCCACATTGAGCTAGAAAGGAAAACTAGAAGATAAGGGCATGCACACCGAGAAGTTTTCCTAGTCAAACCTCCCAGCTTCCAGAGTGTTGGAGCTCAGGGGCTTCTTTCTGCAGTATTAGCCATTCACGGTGAAAACAATTTCAGATATCATTGCTTCTCTTTTAGCCAGGAAAATATATATCATTTGTACGATCTCACCATTAAAAGTATCTAATGAAAGGCTCTACAAAAAAAAAAAAAAATATATATATATATACATGCAATTTTAGTTAACTTCACGTTAGTTTTTGAATATTTGCTATTTATAACTGACTACTGACTAAGTACCATGAACAAGACAACAAATTAGAATATCTCTAGAGTTGACTCCTGAAAGACAATTTTTTCAATATCTCAGATTGAATACTTTATCACAGATAAAGGCATACTACCCAAGTATAAATGACATTTTTCCATTACTACCTTCTGTGAAAAATAAAATAATTCTCTTGAATTTCAGTAGAAAATAAATAAAAGAAATTTACTTTTAATGAAGTAAAACTGTGATTTTTTTACTTTATCCACTCTTTGCAGTATTTTTCTCTTAGTATATAGTCATAGATAGTAACAGTGCAGGAGACTCACAGCAATAAAGCCAGTAGTTTTCTTTGTTTTCACAGGGGAATTTAGTTTGTAACCATGCAGTGGTTTTATTAATATCAATTGGATACTTGCAAATTATTTTAGGCATCTCTTTAAAAATATTTAGCAACAAAAATATATAAATACAATACAGTCTTGATAGAAAAATATAGCTATCATGGTGCAACTATGTAATCCCTTAGATATTAATGGAAATTCAGCTCAGGGATGGTAAAGATTCAGAGTCTAAAAGCGTGAAAGAACATTACTATTACCCAAGAATATTGTAGTATCATGAAAGGCCCTGGCTGTAACATACTTTGGCATAATCAGGCCATGACTCAAAAAGGTAAACTTTTGTGAGGGGTACAGAGTCATCTTTAGCCTTCTCACCAGCACACACAGAGCATTTTGCTGTGACTCACTTTCCCTCATCCTTCATCCTCCCTGCAACTGCACATACATTTCCAGCATTTAATCCAGAACAAATCTACAAATACACTTTGGGAAAAAACAAACATATCACTTGATTTAAGTTCTCTGGGGAAATTTATTTTCTCTTCCTTTTAGATGTGCAGATACAATTCCAAATAAAAAAACATGTTTCCAATCTTATTCCTTTTTTTAATGTGTGTATTTGCTTAATTACATTCTTTTATAGTTTATTGTTTGTATTTCAGCAGTCCCCAGCAAGAACAACATTGTTTATTCTGGGTATTGTATATTGTTATTATCTCCTCTTTAAATGTACAAATAATTAAACATCGTATTTTGCTTAAAGAAGGATTTATGGAGAAGTAAAAAAACCCCATATATATGGTATACAGAAAGACATACTGGTGACAACAGAAGAAAATACGCTTGTTTAATGTTTGCCTAAAATTATGAATTCGTGATCAGGGGCTATCCATTAAACTTTAGTATGGATGAAAGAAACAGACTCACTTGTGTTCAGAGGTCAATTCTAAAGGATGACTCAGACTTCTACAACAGATTTACAGTTAGGCTACAAATTCACCTTAGTTCATCAGCATCTGCAGGACTTATAGCATGTTTGTTTTCAAGTTACAAAAGCGTTTAGAAATTTTTGCTCTCATACCCAAAAAGCACTGTTCCAATGACAAGGTTTAGGATCCTTTTCACCTTGGCAAAGGTCAAAATTAGAGCTCCTGGTGCCCGTACGACACCTAATCCTGTTCTGTTTTAAACCAGGACAGTCTCTACAAGCTTTTCTGGAGGCCTCAAAATCTATATTATTCAGATCCTCCGGATCCTGCACCTCACACAACTGAATATACAGAAGGGGATCATGGCAGAGATATCCACCGTCAAGTCCATGCACATTGGTGCAGCTAGAAGCTCCTTGCTTATATACTTCTGTGATAAACATATTCCTAAAATGTAGGCTACCTCCAGCACCACATGTGGCATGTTGTGGATGCTTCCCAGACCCATTACCTAACAAAAAATGTACACTTGCATTTCACAAGCAGACATACACCCTTTCAGCAAAAGGACACCTCCCTATTTTCAGCATGAATGACCCTGGGGAAAAAAGAGCAGTGTTTAGCAAATCCACTCATGCAGCCATTGGCTTGATTTCTGCTATTTTCTCTTTTAAAAGCACCTTAGTACTTATGGCAGGGAATGGACTGTAGGCCAGATGATCTTTCTGAGGAAGTTAGACCTGCTCCATTGATGCAACAAGAGAACAGCGAGGTATCACACTGTTCCACCTCCCCATGGAAACCACATCTCTACTGAAAGGGATGCAAAATTCATCAGGTCCAAAGGACAGCAAGGAACCATTTACTCAGTGAAAAGAGTCCTTCTAATTCAGGTAATAAAGGCATCATGAGTATCAGGTAATACTTATGTGTCTCTTTGTCTGCCTGCCGTGGCTGGCTAGCTCGGGGGTGAGATTCCGAGCTAGCACAGCAAAATAGCAGATTTTAGACCACACTTTAAAAGCCGGCCAAGCTGTCTGTAATTTCCCTTTTCTCTGGCTACCGGATCCCTCTCTAGGGTGAGACAGCGACGTCCACAGGGAGTTTGGTTTGGACCCCCCGGGACCCCAGGAACAAAGGAAGGCGAGAACGGAGACGCTGGAGGAGCTGGAGGTGTTTATTCGCTCGTCCCCGGCAGCAGTCTGGCTGGGAACGGCTCGTTTCTCCCGGGTCTCGGGGACTGGGGGCGGGGCTTATAGCAACAGCCAATGGGGAGGGAGAGAACCCGGGGCCAGCCCAACACCCCTGGCACCACGGGGGAGAAGGGAGAAACCAATACTTATTTGTATAGAGATAACATAAACCGAGGGGAAAGGGAACTGGGGTGAACCAATACACATTTGTATAGAGATATCATAAACCGAGGGGGTTCTCCCAGGCGCAGGTCTGTCCCCCCACACCCTAGGCTGGCAGGTTTGCCAGGACACCCCAACACTTATGCATTTCCTAGAAAAGTCACAAATTACAGTGCAATCAGAGACCATTTTACAGAATTGCCTCTTTCCCCAGATGCCATCAACAAATTTGAACTTGTAGTCAAATACCTAAAACTCTGTTCGGGAAGTGTCAGCATCACAGTATCTAACTCATTTGTAGGTGTGGGGTAGTCCCCTCTCATTGCAATAGCAGCTAAATATGGAAATAATTTTAAATGGCATTGATTAACAAAATTGCCACTATTGTCCATATGATATTGTAATATACTCTACTGCTGTTCAAGTCAACTTTTCCTAAACAGATGGGAAAATGAACTAATTTTATTTATTTTTTATTTGATGAAGCAGTTTTCTAATGTTATCCTGATAAAACTTAAATCTGGAGCACGAGAGGTGGAGGGAAATGCCTTTCATATACCATTATGAAAGGATTCCTAGAAATCTGTCAAAAACATGTATTGTGGAGACATACTGAAAAAATCCAAAAGGACTTATGTCCCACCACTTTTCCCTAGTAGATGATTTGTCATGATATGGAATCTCGAGGTAAGGAGTAGGATGTACAAAAGCTCAACGAGAGAAGGCACAGAAAAGTTTCAGGTTTGTTTATGATGTTGCCTTTCATTTTATCTTTTCATTAAGATAAAGTAAGTAAGTAAGATTAGAGCATTAAAAAAAAAGTAATGACTGAATTTCACATTTACATTTTCTGTAAAACAAAACTGAATACATTCTTGGCAAAATAATCCAGGTTATTTATCCTGAAGTAGTGCAGCACTCTCATATTCAATCACGAGCTTAGCTAACCTGTTGATGCTGAATGCTTTGCTCATTAGGTTGCTGTCTAGAGACATTGAGTGCAGATATTTGTCAAAAAAATTACTAAGAACTTTTCTGTACATGTATGCACAGCTAAAACATTACCAACTGTGTTTCTGCCTTAAGAAAAAATACAATCTTTACAGATTGCAGCAGATATGTTACAAGAATGCTGTTATCAAATTACCTTGGTTCATGGTGTAAATATTTAAGATGCTAAGTCCCAGAACTGCAAAAAGGAATCATAAATATGCTCTTTCAGACCAGGCAGAGATAGTAATATTTAATTCTTAAATAGCAGTACTTTTCCATTATTAGACCTCAAAACACAAGTAATGAATGGCTCATGTACTTTTCATAAAACAATTCTGAGGTGCCATACACTTTAATGAGACTGCTTCAGACAGAAAAGTGAGCAGGATCTGGCCCTACTCCATCATATCCTTTGCTGGATAGAATACAATTGATTTTATGTGTTTGCAGAAATGAGCAGGAAATATATGGTGACAAATTAGAAGTTGGTAGCTGCCCAGACAAGGCTTATCTGGAATACGCAATATGGCTGTATTATTTCTGGCACTATCATTTTGCTTCTGCATGCAACATAGAACCATATTGTTGCAAAATTTGCATATGGGGAACACAAAATCACTGAATTTGTGGACAAAAAAAATTTCTTAATTCTAACATGAAGCACAAACAACTTGGCTTCAAGCTATATATAGTGTATACTATAAAAAATATTTGACCACGGCTCTACTGTACACACAACAGACATTGTGACTACCAAATAGGAAATCTGTATAGACTTTAGTAATACCCTTTGAAGTATATTCTTTGAAGACAGTATTTTAAGTGAAATGAGCTTATTTATAAAAGAAATGCTTTTTGAAAATGCTTTTATGGGAAACACATTTCAAATAGCTTTAAATATCATTTCCACCATGCCACTCTAGCAATTTGAAATAACTATTTATTAAAGGACTCTTTCTCTGTTTAGTAAATGAGATAAAGTTAAACAGTAAGATACATTTCATTAGCCTGTAATAAAAAGAGCATTGAAGACAAATGTTGTTAAACACACCAATGTAATTTACATTGAATTTTCTGCTGTGGTTTAATATACAATCTGTATTTTTATGTACTGTATCTGACAGCTTCTAAATTCATTTGTTTGCTGTGGCTCCTTTAAAACCTAAATTATTAGAAAGTTTCAGTAAATTAGTTGATCCAAATAATCTTATGAAGTGATTAAGCTAGAATGGTTTTATTAATTTAGACAAATCTGAAACTGGCTCCTCTCCATCCCTTTAAGCTGATCTACAAAAAGGCCTACCTGGATGTTCGTCAGAAGGGTCTCTATGGAGGACAATCCATCAGGGAATAGAAAAGGAGATGGAAAACCCGGAGGTAGTGGTTGCCCATGCCCAGTTAGAGAAAGTTTGTCAAGGCTGTCTCTTGCGGTTGGTGTGGAGAGCGGGGTCTCATCTGTATGTGATTGAAACAAAAATATAGAACAAGTTACGCTTGTCTGTTTTTATTAGACCTCAGTAATGGCTTCCCTAGTGGTTTCCAGAACATTTATTGCAAATTGGTTCCTGCTATCAGGAGAAAATGCTTTCTGCTGAATTTTCTTTAATGAAAAAGCTGTGGAGATACAACAAGATAACATTAATGAGTAACTTTATAAGCCTTTTAAATGCAGTCTCTAATGAGACTGAGTTTACAGTGCCATAGAATCTTTTTAAAACAAATATTATCTCACATATACTTGTGATAATATATTCAGGCTGACTTTATGGGCACCTTCCCAATTATCCCATTTTAGTTTGTGTTCTATTTGGATTGACAATAGAATATTTTCTAGCATGACATATATTTTGTATATGAGAAGTATTTGAATACGAGGCTTCCCTTACAATTAACCCTTCCCGCTCTTAATGGTTTCACTTACAGCTCAGAAGTTTTTGCAACACCAAGAAAAACTACAGCCCCTCAATACATTTTTCATCAAGAAAGTACACCTGATTCCCACAATTAAAACATACTCTGAACAGTACATGAAATTAACAGCATGGTAACAATCACTGGCCTAATTTTTTTAAGCATGGACATCTTCTAACAATTAGTGCTGAACTCCTTAGTGGATCTTTGTAACAATCAGATCTGATCAGTTCTGACATCACAACAGGAAAAAACTTGCACAGCTTTGAAGTCGTCTAAGATTAAAGTTTCACAGATAATCTGTGAACAGATTAAGAAGTGGGAAAAAAAATAAACTCCCCACAATTAATAGAAACTTCAATACCCTCGTTTGTGGTTTTTTTCACTGGGGATTTTTTTTTGATCTTTTTTTTTTTTTACTTTCTGAAATATTTTTAGGCTACTGTTGATATGATATAGAAATTTAGGTCAATTTCTTTGCACCAGATGTTAATCTGAATTCTTCAAAAGGAAAACTATCTATACATATATATATATATATATATAGATATAGATATAGATAGATAGATAGATAGATAGATACATATATCTATATACTCTTCTTACCAAGGGCTCAATCATTAACTGACACATTGACGTATCTCAGCACAAAGCAAGGACATCAGAATGTACTCTAGGTATTATGCAGATTCTGCACAGCTATTTGACTACAAAGGAGTTTGTCAGACTTGCTTTTTTTCCATTTTGGCTTAGATCATTGTAAGTTATATATGTTTTGGGGTAGTTAATTTTTAAAAAATTATTTATTTAATTATAGTTTCAGTAATGGTTGTACTTCTCTATTTATTTTATCACGTTCATTAAAATTGTATATGAAAGTTGATCCTAGTTGCCTAAAAAGAGCTCTCTCTTGGACTGAGTGCAGCGTTTTCTTAAGTTGACATAGTCTAGGGCCATGAAAATTGAAATCTGCAGCAACAAAAGGTTAGAGTGTTGATGACCTCAGGATGGGAAATCCTGAACTCAAAGTCCCAGTTCACTCCAACAGTCCCCATCACCATTCCTCCAGAAGGAAGAAATCTCTAATGATGCTCAGGTGCAGACTTCTCGTCCCATCTCCTCACCAGCTCTGGCCTGCTGGCCAGTATTTCCAGTGCTAAAGCAATAGCTTTTCCTACTATGTCCTTCCACAGAACTACCCAAACAGGCCTTTGGGCATCTGCTGCTGGGCTGGTACCACTAAACTCTTTTATAGACAGTGGAAAGAAGCAAAGGCCACTTTAAGGTACTCATCCATCTGAACTCTCACAGGCATCTACTTCAGGAAGAGGCAAAGCTTCCTCTCGAAGTGCCTGCTGGCTGTAAGAGAAGCTTAAGATGAGCAGCTCAGATGGAAAGATCTGATTTTGGGGAGATCACTCCTAACCTAGGTGCTGTTCTTCCTACTTCACTGTGGCTCAGGCTGAGAACAGACTACACAAGGAGTAAGACCCTGTTCCTTACACCCTGCCTGTCACAACTCATGCCACAATTACTGCTTTCTCATAAAGTCATCATTCAAAAGCTTTCCAAGTTAAGGTTACTGAAAGGAATTGATGTTGACCAAGGAAAGCTTCAGACCATTCAGAGTCATAAAGGATTTTTTTCAGCCGTATTTAAGTTTTCTGGTCAAGTTACAAAGTGCTGAGAAAAAAATGGCTCTAGATTACTGAACCATTTCCTATCTACCATACTGAGATTCAAAGCAGGGTCTGAAAAATATACTATGTGGATGTATCCTCTGTCCTCATACTACCCCGCAGCAGCATGGATAGCTCTGTAGTCATTTTGTAGTAACATACTAAAATTTGGCCCTAAATATGAGTATTTTCTTTCCAACTTTTAAAATATTATAGAAGTATTTACCACGTCATTAGAAAAAATAAATTATGTATTTCTGGGTATTGAAAGCTAGCTTAGTTCAACTTCCAAACCCCTATTCTAGTGTCAAAAATCATTACCAAATGTTTTTTTCCAAACTGCTGCCAGAATTGTTATGCTTTCATTAATCAAAAGAAACAAGCCAAAACTTGACAATAGATTGATAAACAATACATAATATTATTGCATAGCTGAAAACTTTTTTCCTGTGCTGAAAATAAGGCTTCCCCAAATTATTTTTACCCAAATTAAAAAAAAAAAAAAAGAAAGAAAAGAGAAGAAAAGAAAATATTAAAAAGCTTCTTCCATGTTACGTCCTTAAGTTTTTTTTTAGTAGAGACTTCTTTATATCAGTGGTTCCAGTGAAGGTATTGCTCTTGCATGATATAGCAGGAAAGAGTCGAATCACTAGTATGCATGGTGAAGTTGATTCATATAAATGAGAAAGGAAACTGAAAAGACATCATTTTCCTCTAGGTTTGCCAGGAAAATGGATCAATGACCTCCTACTTTCTAAGACTACTTGGAATCTTACTGATAATTTAGGTCTAAAATTGTCAAAGTATTTTAAGAGATACTAGATGAAACTGACCCACTTAAAAATTCCATAAGCCTTAATTAACTCAAAAACTGCTCTTCCATGCAATTGCTGAGATACAGAAAGCTCCTAACACAGGTCTTGTAATAGAATTTAAGCAAGGGATCAATTTTTTTTACTGTATTACTACTTTACAATTTATTTAATGTTATGCGTGCTGTACTTTGTGCATGCTTAACGCGTGAAGTTTGCGAAGATTTTTTAACAATGTGTGGCATGGTTTTGCAATAGGCAAAGTAACTCAAAAAATGTTAGAATGATATGAATTCAAAGAAACATCCAAACTGTTATGTTATAATAAATAACAGAAACAAATTTACACTGAAGGATAGGATGAGAGAGATGAACTTACTCTGAACTTATTTTAATGAAATGTCAACTCAGAAAAAAAAGTCAGACTAATGTGACTTTGTTTTCTTGATGTCCCATGTGAAATAAACTTTGAGTGTGAGTATATTTGAAACAGAGCAAATGTACATACTATACACAGGAAGTGTGGATATTTGTGGATGTGAGATAAGCAATGATTGAGGGAATCTTAAAAAAATGCATGTTTAAGAAAAACCACATTGTAAACACAGCCAATTAAAACATAACCACATATCTTAGTAGCAAAATAATATGACCTCTTGCCTTTAAAACATTTAAAAATACTTTCTTCCTGCACAAGTCTTCTTTTCTCAAAAGGATGAGATATCTTTTGTTTCCAAATAATCATTACCCTAACATCTTTTAAACTGCTGCAAAGGAACTACTAATGTTCCTCTTACACTACAAGCAGAGCAATGCTGCAAAAGGATGAGCCCTTGCTGGGAAACAGAGATTTGGTATTTTCAGTCTAAACACATCAAAGGAAGTGTTAGAAGAGAAGTCAGGGCAAAAAGGGAAATAGGGTCAATCTACAACTCCATTGTCAGAGTGGGGAGCACAACAATGAAAAGAAAGAGGGGGAAAAAAACAAAGAACAAGGCAGAACAAAGAAGTGTCCGGGCCTGCCTCGGTTTGTGCTAGGAACTGAGATGTTATAAATTAACAAATAAACAAGGATAGGACAAGCTGTTACCCAAGCCTCTACAGTATCTGGACAGAGATGAATATGTGTCTTGACATATGAACTAAATCACCATAATAGGCAAGTCTGAATGCGACATGTATCTTTACAGTATTTGTAAATGCTACAACCACTCCATCCATTGTTCCTCCATTTCCAAAATTCACCTGGTTTTGTTCAAACCAGATTTTATCTGTAAACAGCAGCTGGTTTGGGCCAAATACAACAAACGTATTTCACTGTATTTGGTGTGTTGCCATTCTATTTTATTCTTTCACCAGATAGCATGGAAACAGACATCTGGGAAGCTGTGACAGCTATTTAAACAATAATAGATGAATAGAGGTAGCCATTGTCTTGTCTTTGTTCCTAAAAGCAAGTAGGATAAGTTCAGACCAGCCACCAATCAAACTGGAGAATATTGATATTTGCCAGGATTTGAAAGCAAGCGATAATAGCTGGCTGAAAAAAAAATACTGTACAGATTACTGCCATTCTGCAATCATGCCATGCTTTTTTTTGCAATGCATCTTGAGGCTTTTCTGTTCTCTGAAAAATATTCCACATGTATTTGTTCTTAACACAGGCTCACTCTTACCATTTGAATGATGAAAGAGGATTTTGCCTCCACTTTTTATTACCATAAATCTGGTGCACACATTCTTTTCTACACTGTAAAAACGATCTATTCCATTTGGCTTAATATTATTTTGGTTTATGTTGTCAAACACTCTTTAGTACAAAGCTTTATATTTCACCTTCCTTGTTGTTAGCGGTTTCAAGTGTGAGAAGCTCTTCTGTTTTAATTAATCTGTAATTCTTGATTTATAGTAACACAAAAGAACAAGGGATCCCGTATACTGAATAGAAATGTTTAAAAATTTCAGGCAGATACAAACAAAGAAACAAACAAACAAATAAATAACCTCTTGCCCAATTCCCATACCATTTGGCTGCTTTACAGATTTGGTCATTCAAGATTCACCTTGCATGTTACTGGGGGCAATGCAAGACAACTGTGAAGGATGTTACCAACTACAAAAGGAATGTACTGAAACTAACTTATAAAAATTTTTTTCAATCTATTATTTACTTCCTTTTATACAAACAACAGTTCTCCAGGACACCCAAATACTCTGAAATTTGCAACTGGGGCAGCTGGAAATTAGGAGGGAATGTCAAATACTCAAATAGACTGACTGACTCATTAATGTTTCTGTAACACTTCAAACAGGCTGGTGTTCCACAGCTAATAGTACCATTGCAAATGCTGTCCACTGAGTTCTGCTTCTTGGATTGGTATGTTTGCCTGAGGACTTTGGGAATAGCAACTCTCTAATAACGAAATATGACAAAAAAATTAAAAACCAGCGTGGAAAGGATCACAGCCACTAAGTTTCTTGGATGTGTACTTTATGCATAATGGCTTTGTATCTGATGCAATTGCATAACAGAACTCATGCATCTATGTATCAAATCTACCATTATGGACCATTTTCCTAAGTGGAACAGCTTTCAAATATGCACACCCTCACTTCATGTAAAGAACTACACAGGAATAAAAGGACATAGGAATTTAGTTTTAGGTGTCCACTTTGGAAGTAGGACTTTCCCTAGATGTTTAGATGCAGGACTTTCCCACCAACAGTAAGACTCGTATTTTCTGAAACTTCTATGAGATTTTAACCACTGAAAACATAATGTACTAACTTGATACTTTTCCTTTTTGGAAAAAAAAATCAATTAATAAATTTCTAGTATTTCTTTAATCCTTTTAAAGAACATGCATTCTCTACAGGTCATTCTTCACTACTGCACAGGATCATTGCTCATAGCGCAGTTGGAGCTGCCTCCATATTGTCAAATTAGAGCCAGATGGAGAATCACTTCCTTAACACAACTTTTGGGATCACTCTTTCTTCAAGGTTCAGTGATACCACTTCTATGCTGATACCTTGCAAGTCAATTTTTCTACAAGCACAGAGGGGGGAAAAAAGGAACATATTGCTGGCTGGAATAAGGACATAGAATGTTGGAAACAGAGAGGACTTGACAAAAGATGGGGAGTAATCGAGAAGTGAGGAAATAGAAAGTTGAGGAAATAGAAAGTTGAGAAAATAGGGAAGAAGGACACTCAAGGTGGCCAAACATTTTGGAAAGGGGTAATAGCAGTGGGATTATGAGGTGAAGGAGGGGAGGAAAAAGACTGCCCAGAAACAAGAAATTTATACTGACTCAGCAAGAAATAAACAAAACAGCTAAACTTGTTTTTTTCATACAACAGATTTTGCACAAGTTATTCTTGTGGTATTTCAAGAATTTTAGTTGAATGTAAGTGAAATTTGCAGCTGTCAAAGCAAATATATAAAACAAATTCTTTAAAGATCACATATTTTAGTTTGTTAAGGAATTATGGGTATAACATCACTAAAAATGAACAGAAAGAGTTGGCAATATATATTCAAAAAGCAAAAATGTAATTAGTGGTGATGTTCCAGCTGTGAGGATTTCTTCAGGCTTTTTGGACTAGATCAAGTTAAGTTTATTCTTCATTTTACATGTCCCTAGGAGGGACTCAGAGTCAATCAGCACAACTTATCTAATTTTCTCTTTCAATAAAAGGATTATTTTAATAACCTTTATCTTATTTTGCAGCCTATTACTGATTAGGGCTGGGTCAAGCAGTATTGGCTGATTTATTTATTCAAGGATTTCACAACATTTTAGAATAAATTATCATTCCTACTTTTAAACAAACATATTTTACCATACAATGGAATGTTACAATGCCAGTGGTATTTCTATTCTGTGTATTTTGGCATCATAACATGTAACATGCAAAACAAAATTATACGGTTTCTCTGTCCCCGTAATAAAAAGTATCTTGTTTACTCACAGATTTTTTCACACAATTTTTTAAAGTGCATTGAACAATCAGGAAAAAAGAAGAAATGGGAAAGTCAGAGATGATTCTGTATATGTCTGATAATTATAAAACACATATATCTTGAACACCTGACAGTAACATTCATTAACTCTGAAGAAATCAAGAAATTAACTCTAAATTCCTAAAGATGAAATGATTGTTATAAAGGTATTCTAAGTATTTTATTGCATTTTTAAACAATATATTAGTATAAAAAGAAGGCACTTTGTAATTTTATAACCTGTAGTTCTTAATTGTAAGAACAATGCCCATTATTTCTTTTTTAAAGATCCTTATATGCTACTGGCAGGAATCGGATGCAGAGTAAGGCCATCTGTGCTTTGGATGCTGAAAAAAATATAAATGTATTTTACCGGTTCATGTCAAACATCTCAATTAGCACTCTGCTAACTCCACTCCATCAGCCAGGCGATACTGAGTGCTAAAAAGAATGTTTCTTGGCTTTGTAGCAATTCCATGAGAACTGCTTATATGCATATACGTATGCAGAGGGTTCAGCAAATGTGTCTCCCTAGAGGTTCACAAGAGTCATTCTCAGCTTCTTCCAAAGTCACGTTGAGGGGTGTCCATGATCATCTATGCAGTGAAGGGAGATTTCATTAGGAAATCAAACCCCAACATTCACAAAGCCATCTATTTAATCTCCTTTATTGCGCTGGCTCAGAAGCTGGCTCCCTGATCATATATCCAGCTTGCCTAAATGTATGCAGAATCAAATGATCAAGCCAAATATTTTCAGTCTAAGCTAAATTCCTGATTAACATCAAACTTCAAATTAGGGACTGGACTTTAAGGCTGCATAATGAATGTATTGTAGACTAAACCTCACATTTGCAAAATTATGGACATAAATATGCACATCTCAACTGATGAAAGCAATACACAAGGCAAGGCATCCACAGTATGCATACTTATTTTTGTGCTGCCCATTCCTCCCTATAACTGCCTCCATATGGCTACTGCAAAATGCAGAGAAAAAAAGCATTAGACAATGTAACAATTGCATTTTGCTAGAATTTATTGGATCATTTCAAGGGGCACATGACTTGGATTAATAATCCTCTGGACATGTTTCATGGAAGTTGAAAAACATCTATTATTTGGGGATTTAAGGTGAATTAAAAATAAGGAATATCAACAATATTAGCATTTTTGTCATTGTCATCTAAAATAACAGCACTCCTCTTTTGTAAGCGTAATGGTAGTAAGAAGGGAGTTTTTGATAACAGCACAGCTGGTAACTTGTAATTCTCTGAAGATGAAGGGTTTATGTTAATACCTGGAACTGCATTGTATTCACACTACTTTCCTTGGTCTGTGTTCAGTTAATAATTCTAATATTCATTCTCTTCAGGAAAAAACCAAAAAAGTCAGTGTTTTCAAGAAGTCCATATCTAGCCATGTTGCAATTATGGGGGCCTAAGTATTAATTCTCCTGCTACCTTGTCACGCGGCCCATGTTCTTGGTAATCTGCTGACAGCATGAATCAGATGCCCAAAAGGAAAATGAATATATGGTAATGTGTCTGAGCAACACTCATCAGCTGTCATTCATTCAGCAGCTCATAACCTGTCCCATACCCTCATCTCAAGAGTGCTGGCAAGCAGATGAGGTTGACCAGGCATGCTTGGCATCTGGTGTAAAGTGGCAGCACAGAAGTCAACAGTATTGTGTTTCACAAACAAATATGTCAGAGAAGTTCAACAGAGAAGGCAAAAGAGGTTTAAACACTTCTTATTTATGGCAATTTATACTGGTCATCTATCCCAGCAGGAAAATATTTGTCTGGTCAGAATATGTAAAACGGGATCTATTGATTAAAGTGCTTTGTTTAACTGAATATTCACAGGAATATTGTCTTGTTTCTTTTTATGAAAATGAGAAAATCTCATATTTTAGATAAATACATAAAATGTCCAGTGACACTGCTCTTTGCAGAAACCCAGTATTTAAAAACATGTATACTCATATTCTCTTCACTTCCTTGCAAGATCCTATTAATTGCCTGTGATTTTAATAACTACTTTAACAAAAGGGATACTAGCAATTACCTCTAATATTTGGACTTATAATACATGGACCAGTGAATAAGATGACCAGCCGAAAATGCACAGCAAGACAGAAACATATTAAGGAAAGCTGTTCCTGAGCTTTTGCCTTGCCAAAATTCCTGTCCTTGATGTATTAGTGACAAATATGCCAGTAAAATAAAATAATCAGGAACCGAAGTTGAGATGGACTCAACTGACACAACTGTATGGGGCTACTGGGCAACAGGTTCAGGAATTCATGAACATGCAATGAAAAGCATCAAATGCTTTGAAAATGCAGGGGAAGGAACCACGCTTTGAAAGCAAAGTACTGAGGGGACTGTGCTGGTTCAGCTCTGCAGTCAGGCTTCTGAGAGGTTAAAGGAACAGGTGTTTTATCATCAACAGTTCAATAATATGTCCAGTCTTTACTTGGGCACCCAAATGGCAATACACACTTTTTACAGAAATATATGATCTAGTAACTCCAGATCTTAACTCTGTTCACACCTAATACATCAAGTGTTACTGAAAACAAAAGGATGTGAAGTGTCCTCTTTTGACAAACTCCCACCAGGAAGGGTACAAAAGGAGTGAGCTGATTTAGTATCATGGAGCAGTATAACACAGAGGCTTCCTTATTTTTGTGGCCGAAACACCTACATTTGCATAAGAGAGTATATTTAACTCACTTTTTCCAAATTATTCCACAATATTTTTTTAGCAGAAATAATAAACATCCTTAATGTGTCTATCTATGGAATGGTTCCAGTACTCAGATGCAAATGTTGTAGACAATAATCGACGTACACAGTTTGGATTATATGGTTATGATATCCTAATAGAAATTTGGCTGTCTGCCTATGGGAGTTCAATATGAGCTTCATAGTTTATAGCATCAGAAACAGTCCTTTACAATATTATAGCCACATTTCTCAAACCATTACCTATACATTATATCCTAATATCTGATTTTCACAGAAATCCATAATAATAAACAAACAAAATCCCTAAACCCCAGAGTGCTCAGAAACAAAATTCAGAATGAAAAGGCAAGCATTTTTACATCTGATATGATTTCTCTAGCAATTCATTCATCAAACATCTGCAACAAGCTGCCAGAACATGTCCATTAGTGAGATTTCTATGGCATTCACTAGCTTGATGCTCACTGATAGAATAATGTAGAAGTTTTACCTCTAATGTTTTCTGCTCCATTTGAGGCATCCACTTTAAAGTGAGATTTGGCCTGCATGTGTTTTCATGTCTTGGAATACGTAATTTATGCTAATATATCAGAATACATATTAGAGAAGACCAAAAAAATATCCTTTATGTATTTATGCATTATGAGTCACATTCAGTGCTGATATAAGAAGATAAAAAATAGTTTGGAGCCATCATGTAACATGGATCAGTTTGGTTTCCATTAAATACAGAAAATTAAAGTACCTTGCACAGAAAAGATGCCATACACTTGCTGGTAAATTAAAATCTCTTTTGGCATCCAGTTTAAAATCTTCATACAAATTAAATATTTTGTTCAGTCTTTTATCTGCATCATATCATAACATCAAGGAAATATGCATTGCATCTTCACTATAGGGACAGATCTGCTTACTAATTTTGTTTTATATCAAAACTTCAGTAAATGTTTCAATGTTTATGCCAAAAACGTAATTGAAAAATTCTTTTTTTCAATCCTTAAGCAATTATTAATGTTATGTAACAGAAACAAAATACAAATCCCAAGAGTGGTTCAAAGGTTCTCTAAGAATTTACAATAATTTATGTACGTGATAGCTGTAAATAAACAAAACAGAACTCAAAAGATTTTTAGCATTATTGTACTGTGAAAACAGTTACTGCCTAAACAAACTGAAACAGACTGCACAAGCTTTATTAACTCAACCTGATGATATCATTATATATTTAAGGATAATACTTTTATTCTGTGTCCCAATAACAGGTTGGCTTTTAGCCCAGCTAGTAAAAAAAGCAAGAGCTACATCAGGAAGTGACCACCCTACATGGTTTTGTGAACTCCTGCACCCAGAAGATTGAGACGAGCAAGTCACAGCAACTCCAGTGATTTTTTTGTTCAGTTTATGAAAAGGAAGTCAGTGCTATGGACTGATGGTTGTAAAGAAAATTTTAGCACAATTACAAAAATTTTATCACAATGAGTTCAAAAGGTAAAATCCAAATCCTTTATTTTCAGAATCACTGTCTTTGTCATCGCTTTGTCCTAGCTGTTCCACAACTCAACTTATTCTACTGCTTCCTGCACTTTTTCCTTACTTCTCAGACACTTTCCTCAGTAGCACTGATTGTTTCTAAAGTGTCTTTGTTTCAGTAGTTTCTTCTTATTCCAAGATATGAAAAAATTAGTTTATTGCTGAAATTGCAAGACCAAAGAAAAAAATACAATTAGAGGAAAGGAAAAGATTGTGACAGAAATCTGAAGGGACAAGTCAGCCTAGATAATCTCTCTGTTTACAAAATAAAACATATCTTGACTTCTTTTCTCCTTATTCATTCTCACATACAAAACTCATTCTCTCATATAAAACTGTGAAAACAAGATCTGAATCATTATGAAAGCAGGTATGAAATCAGAAAAGAAGGTCTTAAAAATACATCTTTAGTTTACGCTTCATTTTCCTGTATTTTGGTAAAATCATAGCTGGAGTGGTCCTGATCTGACTTTCGGGTTTTTTTGCAAAAAAAGCCAACCCAACCCAACCAACCAACCAACCAAAATTAAAGAAAATATAAATATGTTTGCACAGAAATGTGTAAGAAGGTTCAACATTAGGTCCAATGGTTTGAAAGATGAGCATTTTAGTATCCTACTTTACTATGTCTTTGGTCTATAAAAGAAGACACCGCTATGTAACATCACACTCTTCATAGAGGGACTAAAGTTGAATCGATGATCTTATCCTATGCTTAGTCTCAATTCCTCAAAATATTAAGAGTACAGAAGACATTTCTAAGTTCAGGACTTGCCTCACAACTCTTACACAGTGTGCTAAATTTGCTTTTCAGGTTAAGAACAGGAGGGAAAAGAAACCCAAGGGAACACATTCAGAAAAACTTTGCTTTAACCCTATCACTATTTTTGGATGTTCTGTCTTTGTACAGCATTAAGGGTGGCATTGTACAGTCCCATTATACAACAGATGTTAAATGCAAAGTAAAAAAGTCAGTTGTAAATGATTGATGGTCCTCTTTGCTATTTCAAAATAAGCCCTGATTATTTATAAAATTTTGGACACTGCTTGAAAGCATTATATAAACCTAAACAATTGATTCATTTTTCAATGGCTTTTGTGTGTAATGTATTATGTATGTTTTTACATTCTTCTGTGTAAAAGGCCCTGGTGTAAAAGAAATGTTTAGAGTTTTGAGTGCTCCGCCCAGTCCATATGGTAGGTTTGCTCTGTGTGTGAAACCTACCTTTTTCCACCAGGTCCATATGGCAGGCTTAAGCTAGCCAGGGCCTTCTATCCTCCACAGAGGCCATATGGCAAAGAGAGCTCAGTGAACACTCATTGACCTTCTATTAATATTTTACATTTCTCTAGCACATAGACATACAGACAGACATATATGAACTGATCAGATTGAGTAGAAAAGAGTTGGCTCCTAAAACTTCTTTAGCCACATAACCAATACATCTATGACAATATGGTAGTAGATGTGGAATGTATTTTTTTCCAGTTTTATTAAAAACCTGAGAAGTCAAATGCAAAATTTATCAAATTATTTTAAAAACTCATCTAATACTTTTAAATATTTTGACAGATTGTTATTTAATTATGTTAACAAACTGGTACACATTAATACTGACATTTCACTACTAGTTTTTAATGTTACCTTACCAGAATGGAACCAAATCCCTTGAATCCACCCACTAAAAAAGGATGCATGCTACAGATAGTGAAAGTATATTTTTTAAAGATTTGGCTCTGTGCTGCCCTACAAATAGCATGTTTTGAACAGGCTACTACTCTCTTACTGCATATAAATGAACTGGCAATAAACCAGAGAAAGAATAACTCAATATCAACAGTAAACTACATGTAGAGAGATAACAATCTACAAGTCACATGTAAATAAATTACTATTTCTTGCAGGCACAATATCCCTACCCTTAGTACTGGAGTAAAAGGAAGAGAGTATGGTCTGAAAGCCATAGTATCTTCCTTCTACTGCCAGTAGAATCAGATGTCAGGACACGAGTAAAAGAGCTGCATTGGGCTGGATGACAACGAATATGGATTTAAAACCAAATGAGAAAAAAAAAAGGCAACTTTAAATTGTAATCTGTACTTTCAAAGCAATTACTCTAAAATTGATACATTGTTATAATGTTTACAACTCAATCCAAAGCTTTGCTGTAATTCTGAAGTAATTTAGGAACCCTCAGCGTCTTATTTATACAGGAAAGATGGAAGCAATTTGTAACATGTTTATGAAAGTTTTATTGTACCTACAATCTGATTTAAGAAATGGAACAATATTGCCCAGTAGTAGAAATTTTACAAACAATTTTTACTTACTTGAAACTCAGAACATTAGGAAATATAAAAATGATAATATATTGTTTTTATTCACAGGATTTATAGTGCTTTCATCTGGTTTCCTCTTGTTTCAGTTCATGTAAATAACCCCTAGGTTGTCACATGAATATTCAAATATCGCAAAGAACTATCAGTGTTGAAAATAAATATCATAAAGAATTCAGAACAAGTATGCATGTACATGCTCTCCTAGTTTATTTTTGTATATAGAATTTATGTTTTACTCTGCAAACAATCAATAAAACATGAAAGAGTTTTCCACAAGGAATTTATCTTCTCATTTCAAAGGAGCCAAATAACAAGAAGCATTTTAAGAAACTGTAAGTATTTTATTAAAGATTAAAAAAGGCTAACTATTAAGTTCATGCCTCTTCCTCCTATCTTCCTGCTTTTGATCATTGCCAAATACAGCTAAATCAATGGGGAAAAAAAAAATTAATTAATATCAGGGGTTAAGAAACATGACCCCAAACTCTTTGACTCTTAACTTTCACTGTAGGAAAGGCATAGAATATAGGTTTAGTATTCATTTATCCCTTTTGTTTCAGTAGTTCTTTTTTTGATATATATATTCTCTATATATGATCTTTCGCATTTTCCGTTTCAGTTTTCAATTAACAGTGTATAGGTACAAACTTATAATTTATTAATTGCTCACGAAAATTGATATGCAGATCTCACTCTCTAGCCAGTAGGGTTTAAGGAGTTCCTAAAAGAGATGAAGGGTAAAATTCCTCTGTCTAGATTATCCAGTCTGCCATGGAAGCAGCAAGGACCTTAATTCTTCACACAACAAAGAAGAGGAGGTAGGTATCTATCAGTTGCAGCTGTTAGACAGTGCCTAAACTTTAGCAGCAAGATTCCCCATTTTGAGACTTCCGCATGCACCATCTTCATTCCGTGAATCATGCAAAGAACTAAGAGGATTATTTTAGAGGCCTATGTTTCAACAGTATAGATCCCACTATATAATTTGAACATAATAGAAAGGAAGATACCTTTTTAGATAGATAGAACAATCAAATATTTCTTTGTTTAATGGGATTTAGAGATAATTAAAATTACTATACTCTTAAGATCCTTGTCATTTTAGTATAGCTCACAATTTCAAAGACATTCTTATAAAAGTATAAATTATAATTTTATGCTTTGTATTTTCTTACTGAATCAGCAGCTTTCTCTTTTGGAAGAACATGTTAAATTAATTGATCATCTCAATTAAATTCTTTATTTATATATATAAAGCAAGAAAAGCTGTGAACCTGACTTCATAAATATAATTCAGTAGGATTTTGTTAAAGTTTAGTTGTATAGATTTGTATTTGAAATCCTCTGAAGGTTACAGGGTGAAACCTTCCAACAATATCTCCAAGTCTTCAGGGACCAAATCCCATTATGTGGAGTTCAGTGAAGAGGGTAAACACTACCATAAAGAAATACAAATTGCACATATTTCCCATTTAGCCAGTGTCACAAAAGTTCACCATTTAGAATTCTAACCAGTTAGGACTTATTCTTGGAGGTCAAGTACCTTGTGAACCTTGTCATCTCACTGATGACATCATATCCCATCCATCAATTCTTTCAGGAGCACACTTGCCATCTGCTCAGCACGCTATAATAACTTATTAGACATATTCACAGGGTAACAATCTGTACAATGACACTGTTATCTTAATGCTGGCACACAGAGAGATAGCAGCCATCGTTCCCCTGTCACAGCACAATTATTCTACCTTCCAACTTTAAAAGACAAGTTACTTTGATATTTTAACTTTTTATTAAATCACACAGAATGAATTCTCATCAGATATAAGTTTAAGGCTTTGTGGAGTTTTTTTGACTGGACACTGATAAAATTAGGCTATGGCACAAAGTCCCAAGTTCAGCTTGATATAACTACTTTGTACCTTGAAAGTTTCTGCAGTCATGCTCATTCTTTAGAGTGCAAAATAAATAAAAATACCTACTATACAATCATGTGCATACAAGCAGCACTGAAATCCAACTTAGTCTTTGTAAACATATTGACTTTCTAAATCTAGTATTACTTTTTATCTACCTGTCTTAAACATCTATTCTTTCTAACAGCAATTACTAAGTAGAAATAAAATATGCAGCCAAAGTGCTAGTACTAAGCCATAGCACTTTTTGAAATCTAAAAGCAATGTGAAATTTCATAGATGTCTATATATATTTCTGCAGCTTTTGTAAAGCATGTTAATACCAAGCATGCTTAGCACAGCTGTTGTCACAGCACTTCTGACTTAATAGAAGTCCACTATAAATCTCCCTCGACCTCAAAAAATATTTTCAGAAAAAGGGCAATATTTATTTTGCATTACACAGAATTCATCCTCTGTTCCTTCCTTTGGCTCGTCATTTATTCCAGCTTACACTGTGATCAACATTGTACTAAAATAAAGTCAAGTACAACAGCCGCTCTCTGCCCATCAAAACTCACAGACGTCTGCCAAGCACTTGTAACAGCTGGTGTTACATTAATTAGTTTAAACTATTTATTTCATCCATCTCCAGAGCAGATTGAGCAAAAACATTAGAGATTATTCTAGCATCTGTAAGTGCCCTGCAAACATTAACCAACCAAAGTTAAAATATTAGTCATTAACTTATAGTATATGTAAGACTCTATACATTTATTGTAAATAAAAAAAAAATCTGCAGTTTAGCATAGCTTTAGGAAGTTTTCTTTGATTGCCTTTTTAAAAATCTGAGTTTAAACTTTTATAAGACTTTGTGCCCATAAAGTTTCTTTCAAAAAAAAAATTATTACTAGAAACCTATTATAATTCCTGGCAGCATGGACCATTAAGCAATATATGACAGGGACTGGGTGACTCAGTGGATTAGTCAGAGGTTTTATTGTCCACTGTTGGAATCCAGCCCTAAATACGGTGATCAAAACAGTGTTATCAAACGGTTGTAAAAATCTCAATTAAAATCACTCCTATAGCATCTACTAAGTTTTTAGTGGACAACATAATAGATCTTTCACTATTGACAGAGTTCTCACAACTATCTTTTTTCTTTTAATAGGCTGAGAATGGATGCTGGCAAAAGAATGTTGATTATAAGAGGTCCTAATGCCACGTTCCCTACTGAAATGGCTCAGAAACAGGAGCCAATGCAAGGATGGCAGGAGTAGGCTCACAGCCACTGTCCGTGTGCTCACCTCCATCAAAAATAAAAAGCTTCCAACCTTGCTCAATGAAATACTTAATGTGAGAATACTTATTTTTAATGCCTAGGGCTCAAAAAGGAAATCAAAGTCATGTTCAAATGCTTAAGGGGTTACTCCTTCCTCAAAGAATTTGTAAATAAGCACAGAGGGAAGCAGAGGCACAGAGTTGTGAAGTGCTTTGCCCAAAGTCGCACAACAGGTTATTGGCAAAGCCTGAAAAACAATCTAAATCTCCTGACTCTCACCTCGTTCAGGTATATTACTTCATGATGTTTTCCCAAACAACATCAAAATCCAGTAGCTCACTTGCAGAATAAAAGATCAGGTTCATGCATATATGAAGTTTATTAGAATCAGACTCTTATACATTAATGTCCCCAAGTCTGACAAGATTATTTCTTTTTTTTTTTTCAGAATTATAACATGAATATATATATTGTAATAATATTTTTAAAAAAGTAGTTACTGAAATTAGCATTAGATTTAATTAAACCCAGCTAAAAAATAATATTCTATCAGTTTAGAAAGCCATACCTACACTCAAAATATTTGCATTTGCAAAGAAAATTAACAGATTCAGCTTCACTATCTGAACAGTAAAGTGAAAAAGCATTCTGACATTTACGATAAGATACAACAGAGATCTCAATCCTGTGATATTCCAGTTCTTTAAAGCTCTGACTGGCTTGCTATGGCTTCCTATGCCATGTACAAATGACTGTAAGTGATGGAAACAGAAGTAAAAACTATCGTCCATTTTCACTTTTCTGTCCTGTCCTATCTCCATGAAACAAAATTTTTTCTCTTTGCTTCATTCATTACATCTCTTTTTCTCTCTGCAAGTGTGTATGTGCATATGTATGCATCCATGCACATATTCGAGATACTTTCTGTGTTTTTTACCACCCACTGCACAGTGGCTCCTCTTACTTACTCCCCCAGCCAAAAAGGCAGGGCCATAGTTAATGCCAAACTTGCTCCAGACCATGCAAGTGAAAGTGCCAAAGCACATATAAGAATGGCCTCCTCAAACAATACTAACAGCTCTTTTTCATGCTCACTCTTTATTGGCCTCGACAGACAGCAAGAGACAGACACTCTTTTCTATTCTTAGGTTCTCAGAATTTATAACATGCTACATCTGCCACATATCTGTTGGGTTACATGGGTTTTGCTATTCAATTATCCATTTTTGTTTTTATTTTTAGTACAAGGACCATTGTTGAAATAACTTGTTGGACAGCCTGTTCTTAAAAGGCAAAACTCACAACAATCACAAAACTTCTGATCAGATGAGACAGTGTTCTGACTTAAATCCTCTCTCCGAAAAAAATTATATTCCCCCAGTTCTTCCCACTTCTAAAAAATAACCTAAAAAGATATACTGATCTCACCACAGACTGAGGAACACCCGATTGTTTAACAAATGATTCATTTAAAAAGCCTGTTTTAACCAAGGTTCTTAACTAATACTGGCCACCAGGTTCTGTTTTCATTTACACCACAATTGAGGCGTAAACAAAGGCAGCAGGGGCCCTCACAGAGATCTCAACTCCCCCTTCACACTGAAGGAGTACATTTCATTATAAACTCTCTCTGTATAATAGATTTCTTGCATTCTCATTTTTTTGTTAGTATTTCATGCTCAATTTTTATTTTCTAAATACAACTCCATTCAACAGAGAAATGCTAACATGCTCCCAGTTCAATATTCTGCTTTACCTCTTGCAGCAATCAGTTTAAATGTATAAAAGCTACTGGCCAATTTAGATTTTTTTTTCTTCTTCTATTTCTTTTTCATTGTAAAATTCCTTTTTATTCAATAGCAAAGTTAATTGCTAAACTTTGTTACAGAACCCTTTGTTCTTGCTGAAGTCACTTTGCTTGTCTCTCCTACTGTAAGGACACCAAATCCTAAAAGCTGGCAAGAATGCATATGTTTATTTCACCATTGCTCTGCAATTACTGAATGCCACTTAATTATAGCAACAGATGCTCGAGTGTAGGAACCAGAAAAATCAAACGCCTCATT
>VZTI01005069.1:239810-259810 GCA_013397865.1 Struthidea cinerea
AGAAAGAAGAAATTTCTGTTTACCTGACAGCAGATGGTTGGAAATTTACCATAAGCAAGGTTAGAAAATGATTTGTTACTAATATGCCTGTCAAGGGCAACGTCTGGAGTTTGGTTTTATATTTATGTTTGTAAGAAAATTACAATATAAATATAAATGAGTTGCATCAGGTATTTAAACTAGACTGGACAGAGCACTAGAAAATATATGTCAGGAACATTTCCCACACCAGCAGGAAGATGAACTAGGTGACCTAGCATGTCTTTTCCACCGCAGACTTCTACCATTTCTGTATTAACCGAGGATGATTGATACCAAATATCCCTTTATGCTACTACCCCTTTTCATTTTGCTGCATATTTGTATGCTTTCTGGGGGAGTTGATATTTTAGGAGAACAGCTACAGGAAAGTACTGAAGGGGATTCTTCATCCCGATGGCTGAGAACTGAGGAAGGTCACACAATAGCTTGTGTAGCCATAGCAGCTTTGTTGTCATGACATGAGAATCCTTTGCCAGTTCTTCTACTTTTACAAAGGAGCAGTCATCTAACATTGTGAGGTGTTTAATGTAAAGCCTGCTTTTTTGACATGGTTATCACAAGCAATTTTGTGTCCAGACATTTACACAGACCTTGTGTTATCCGTGATTTATCCCCAACCCGTGTTCCTCAATTGTGCTCAAACATGGTTATAGTTGTAGTAAATCATATATTGAAACACACAACTAGAAGGAAGGAACCATATAGTTATCACTAGCACTGGAACATTAAACAATAATACTCTACTGAGCACCAGCATCATCAACAAGTTTCTATCAGCCTGGTCCTGTAGTCCTAACACAGGTATTTTCCCCTTTCTCTTCATCTCCATCTTCCATTTGGAACTCTCACCAGTCACTTAAGGACCACATTATAGGGTCTCTGAAGTCTGAGAATTATAACCAGCTCAAATTTAAAAATAAACCAAATCAAACCAATCAACCAAAAAAAAGTCCAAGTCTCAACATACACTTTGGAAGAATACACTGAATTTTACCAGGAAATTACACAGGTTGTCTTTCAAACTGAGAAAACATAGTGACAAAGTCTATATGAACATTATATTAAAAACTAAGAATAATCCAGAAATTGGTGGAAGGCATTTCAGGAAACAAGGACTGTCTTCTGAAAGAAAATGTAGACTAATCAGGAGAAAACTGAGAAAATTCAGAGATTCCTATGTATGCTCTAATCATGTGTGACTTAAATTTTGATAAATGTACTCTGTGTACATAAAGCATCTCTTGAATGACAGAAAAGCGGAAGAAATAAAGTGATTGAAGTTTTTTGTTTTCCTTTTTTTTTTTTGGTGATGAGCCAGTTTGAGAGCTTACTGTGAGCATATGGAGATAGCATATTTGCAAGTCCATCTCTGGAGGATTGCAAAAGGCCCTTAGCTTGTGAAAAACAGCAATGTTATTTTTTTTAACGTTCCCTATATTTAGAGATTAAATCGCTCACTGCACAAACCCATTTGGAACAGGCGAGAAGGTGAAAAGGATAATCAGTACAGTCACTGGTCCGTGTTTCCTAAACGCTTTTGAAAACATTACTGTGTGCAGGCATAAAATTAGCGGCAGGACCTTAAAAAGGCTGGCATTTAGCATGACTTTTTGGAAAGTGACACCCTCATTTTTTTCTTGTAGGATATCATTAAATTTCAATCGCCCTATGGCAGTGCCTTTCCATTAATAACCAATTCACTGTGTCACTTTGGCTCTCCTTTGAAATAATGAGCCTTTGCTTCGCTTTAATAAATTTAAACATATTCTCAAGGCCAGGGAAGATAGGAAACCGCAGATGGGCTGAGAAAAACACGATTCATAAATCCTTAACTGCCTGAGATCGTTGAGAGCAAAACAAAGTAACACTCGTAAAATATTAAACAATCCCAGCTGTATGAGTGAAGCTTCATTAACAAAAATGGACTATTTACTGCCTTCAACAGAGCCTGTGGGTGGAAAGATTCAGAGAAATCTTCTTTAGAAAAACACTGTCATCCTCATTTTGATTCTTTAAGCAACTGATGGTATGGTAGATACTTATTTTGCATGGCCATATGCAGAAACATTTTAGCAGAAAATTAATGATACCCTGATTACATTAAATACCACAAATCATGCTTCATCATATAAGCCGGAGTGAAAGAAAGCAGAGAAATTTAGCAAATATTTTATCCTTGAAGAATTCACACGCCATTAGAAGTAAAACTTGACAAACTATTTAAATCATAAGGGACTTCTCTAGCACTCTAAAGTAAACACAGCAATATGACTAACAGCAAAGAAATCAAGCAATGTCATTGCTTCTGCTAGGAAGGTTCATCAATTTATTCTGGAATGTCATACTTCTTGCTTTAACCTTTATTAACATGAAGCTAATTTTGTTTATATACCTATCTGGTATAAAAGGAGAAAAGCCTTATTTTCAGGCTTTCAAGTCTGCCATTTATTTAAATTCCACCAGGGTTCTGGTCAGATAAAGAAGGCAGGCTCTGACACCTACTTTGGTTTTAAGTACACAAAGCTGGACCCTCAGATTCATGAAGCTGATTTTGTGCTGCCCAAATAACATAGACAAACCCCCACTGAATTAACTGAAGAAGCTGTGGAGACACCTCGCCTCCCAGGTATGGCTCCCACTCCATCAGCATCAGTTCACTGCTCTGCCTCTGTGCCGCTCCTGCCACCTCCCCTTCCTCACCAGCTCTGAGGCACTGGGGAGCTTCTTTCCAGTAGCACAAGATACAACTTCTGCATGTACCCCCAAGAACAGCAGCCCACAATGTTGCTAAATCCCTTTTCAAGCTCTGTTGAAACTTAAATTAAAGCTAACAAGGTTTATTTATTAATACAAATTTAGAAGATCAGGAAAACAGCCATAAGGACAGCACAGAATTTTTGAAGTGTCTACAGCAAGAATAACCTTTCATGGTATCATGGAGGGGGTTTTTTAAGCCAAGAATTGCATACAAGTTTAAAGAAGAATAGAGATCAGTGTCAGTTTACTAAATGCTAAGAACCTGGAAGCTCTATCTCTAAAGACAAGCTGACAATTGAGTGGACAGAATGTCAATACTTCAAACATTTCAAGGGTAAAAATATTGCTTTTTACAATCTGTGTCATATTTAATGCAAGAAAATAATTTAGATTTTTGTTTCTTTTGCTGGCTGTCAGCTTTTTTTTTTTCCTTTTATCCCAGTGAAGAGCATAATTAGAGTATTTAACACAAATACATGGTGCTTTTTTTTTCCCCCTAAGGAACAATAGTTTCAGCCTAAATGCAAATATGAACATAACAATTTTTATATTTTAGTTTATAAACACTTTTAAAAAAAAACAAGCCTCCAACATTCAGTTTATTTATTTCAAGATGTGTCTCTTATCTGTGAGAATCATTATCCTTTTTTAACACTCGAGGGGGCATTTTGACCCCTGCGGAGGCATTTCTCTTTCCTGTTTGAAAGCCTGGGAATGCACTTAGCCCTAGTGGCTCCCACTACCTTCAGTGGAAACCCTGAGTACTGCTCAGGAGTTATCACCCTATAATCATTAGAGCAGTCATTTCTGTGCTTAGTAGACCTTCACTGTAGCTGATTTGTATAATAAGGGATAATCTATTCTGATTGCAAACATCCACGCCGTAAAGTTTGAATGAATTCACACCGATGCTCACTCAGCTCAGGATGCCAGCAAGAGACTTCCACAGAAATACGCTGTGGGATTTTTGTTTGGTTTTAGGGGTGACTCGATCCAGCACAAACAAAGCTGCTGTCCCCTTCCTTTGAATTTGGGAAGAATTTACTTGTTCTGTCAGCTACGAGAAGGAATGGGGTACAAAAAGCAGTGGTAAAGCACTAAAGCATTAGCAGCAGTGGCGAATCAGTAGCTCTAACACTGATGTTACCTGTCTGCATGAAAGCAGCAATCGGGCTTTCGACAATAACAACCTCAGACAGGCTCAGAAAACAAAACTCTATTTGCCCCAAAGATTTTAAGTGTGGATAGGAGAAGGGCTTAAGTGACATGTTGTTTAATCCAGTCCAGCAGAGAAAGCATTTATTCTTTTCTCTCTACACCAGGATTTGCTACTACTAGTGGCTTCTGCTTTCAGAAAAGAAAAAAAAAATTAAAGATCTAATCCTATTGGAACAATTAGGAATAGTGTAAACCTCCCCCAAATTTCACAGTCACTTGCAAATTAAAGAGTAAATGTAAGTCAGAAATTAATTTTTCTTTCAATTAATGAAACAAGTAAAAGTTTCCCTTTAAGCATATATGAAAAAAATAAATTTATGAACATAACTTTTATAATGCCCCATGCCCCCTACAGGTTTTTTTTTCCTGTTATTATAGAATTACTACAGACTGAATGCTTCCCAATTTACAGTCTTGCAAACTAACATACAGAATGGCAGGGAATACTTCCCCAGATTTTTCCTTCTGATGTACTAGTCATGCAGGTGCCTTTTCCCAAAGGATAGTTTGGTGTCGGTTCTATCCATGTAAGTTTCCCTATCAAGAGTATCTATCCGAATAACTTACTGGAGTATTTCTGATGTAGATACCCATCTACTCATTACTAAACTGAGCTCACTAACTTAATTTCTCAAAAACAACCAAAGAGCCTAAGGTTCATGACTTTTGGCCACTATCAGTTTGCAGTAGGTTTGGACTGGCCACCTAGAAGTGAAAAAAAACCCACCAAAAACAAGTCCTCTATGCTCCATTACCAGTGCTTTGAACCATCCAGTCACATGGATTTTGATGTTTTGAGAGGGTGAAAAGAATGCAGATTGGTGTGAGAATGCCACATTAATTCAGCAGTTAAATGGTTCTTTGAGAAGATTCACTGGCAGAAAAAAGCAAAGCTGTCTTTCTAAGTCCTCATCCTCTTTGGGCCTATACACATTTTCTGTGAAAAGTTGATTCTTTTCCTTCTTCCCTTTTTTTTTTTCCCCCCCAAACAGCCTTTTATCATCTAACATGTGAAACAATTGTAATGTGAGGCATGTGAGCAGAGAGCCTTTGCCACTGGGCCCTCATAAATCTTGCCAGTTCCCAGTGAACAACACCAAATATTTGCAGCTGAGGAACATTTGGTCTGGCTTAAATTAACATATCTCAGCAGTCAGAAGTCATTAAGCTTTGCCAGTGATTTGAAACCATTTTTCCATTTCAAAAGCGACACTGGCTGTTACTTATTTTTCTGGATGAAGAAGGTGGTAAGGAACAAAAGCAATGAAATGAAAATGGGAGATACTAATGAAAAAAAAATGACAAAAGGGCTTTGAACTGCCTTTGGTAAATTTGTTATTAAGACTCCTTTTAAATAGCAGAGCACTTATGTATAAGATCAAATAATAATTCAAGATGATACACATTAATTTCAGTGGCAAATTATGTGATTTAAAGGCTGTGAAAATGCATACTTATTTTCTTCCTTAATCCCTTGTGAATATAGGCACTATCAATTTTAAAAGCTGATGAAAGCTTTAAATGAAAAACAATAATCCAACCTTTTTCAACTAAAGGCTGGAAGTGGATTAAGTACTGGAGTAAAGAAATGTGCTGTTGTGCTTTTCAAAGATCACTTCTGATATGGTCTGTTCAGATGTGAAGTGCTGGAAAAACACCTCAGATCTCAAAATAACATAGTCCAAAAAAATTACAAGCAGATAGAAAAATAATTGGTTTTAATGCAAGTAAAAATGGGAGTTTAGATTTTCCAGACTTGTTATTTCTGTATTATTTACATGACACATAACTCCTGTTCAGTTGGTAAATAAGTCATCATCTGAAAGATGATTCATGAGAGCCACCCAAGGCATGACTTGTCAGAAAAAAAGCCCAAACACTTTCCCACATTTATGCTTACTAGTCTAAAATTATACAACTCTGTCAGAAATCATGTCAAAAATGTTTCATTACAAACTCTGAAAGCTGTTTGCCAATTTATAACAAGATAAATATTGCAAGAGATTTTGATATGTACACTGATTTTGATATGTACACTGATTGCAATGCAGTTATGATTTCTGACTTATATGTGAACAGCTAAACTGCATGCACTTATTCAAATTAATGGTAATTATAATTTTTCAGCTTCCAGTTAGTTTTATTGATAAAGTTTTAATAGACTAGTCATGTTACTTTGAGAAGATATTGACTTACACTCAAAAGCATTCAAGTTTATGAAGCACTACTAAAGACAACCCTTCCATCTGAGAGCTTTCTGAGGTTTTCAAACTTTGTAAACACTCTGCAGCTTTAGTAAAATCAGTGTATAAAAACTTGATATTCTATTAACCAAACTTAAAAGACTAAGGGTTCTAAAAAGAAAACATTTACTGCTAACTAGGTATAAAAGGTTGCCAGGATAGCTATATAACCAACTAATTTTCTAGCTGGGCCTTTCTTTAGGGGATTTTATTTTAAAAATAATAAGTAATGTTAATAGAAAAGTCTTGTACAAAAAGCTTTTGAAAATAGAAATTGTCTGCATTACCAGTGCTATGTAAAAGGAATTCTATAATTCCCATACAAAGAGCAAAGCATATGTATCCCCAAATAGGAGAAATAAGAATAGAATGTTTGGGAATATGGAAATATTAGAGTAAATGTATTCTCAGATAAGTGGTTGTGTTTTTCTTCTCTGACAAGAACACAGTAAAATGAAGTGAGCATCTCATTTATTCACTGCTTCTCCTTGGGTCATGTTATAGCTGAAAAACAGCAGAGGAAAATCTTTATTGTGTTTTCTTCCATTAATTACTGATAACATTTCCTCACCATTTTACAGGATCGTAGGGCACTCAAAGGAACTTGAGGGCTGGAAAGAACCTCTGATGACCACCTAGCCCAGCCCAACTCATGACTGTCCAGTTGGGTTTTAAATAGCTCCATGGAGAGCCTCCACTACCTCACTTCAAAACCCTCAGAGTTAAAAAGTCTTCTTGTATGTTCCGATGTAATTTTCTGTATTTCAGTTTCTGTCCATGTCCTGTCCTTTCACTATTCTGTTTCCCTAGTCATTCCACTATCCTCTGTCCATAGTCTAATCCATTCAGCAATAAACCATGTCATCCTGAAGAAACAGAACAGATCTGCAAAGCTCCCTCACATCACACAAGATTACCCAGTACGCAGAGGTCTATTTTTGCAGCCACAAGTCATAAAACATTTTTCAAAACCTACAAGCTAATTTCACAGGGAAAACCAAGTGGGACAATACATTAAAAGATCAGATTTGAAGGCATACACCAGCTTGCAAAAGTCTGTTTTGTGCTCCACCCACTTCTTATGTAACCCTGGATATTTAGACTGAATTGAACTGATACAGATGCTGCTTCAATGCTAGTTTGAAAGGTGGAGAGTCTGAAGGAGCACCATATCACATCACATCCTTACATCAAGGTAAGGAAGAGAACGACAGAAGCATGCAGCCAATCTAGAAATCAAGTAATCACATGCATAGATATTTTGCCAAACTATGGCTGCTTCCCGAGATGTGTTTTTCCAATATCTCCAAACCTGTCATCATAAGTCTTTGGTAAGATAGAGCTGTTGTGTGGGTGCTGAGCATCTTCCTCTAAATTTAATCCTAGTTCCAATAACTATTTACTTCAGAACTCTTTCCTTTTAATCTCTTTTTCCCTAGCAGAAGGGGAAAAAAAGAAGAAGAAATTGGATAGAAATTAAAGGAAAACCAAGGGTACTCTGTTCCGGATTGAGGAAACTGTGAAATCAATGAGAACAGAATCAGTCCTACTATTCACTAGAGAATATTTCTCAAGCAGCATAACCCACCATCTGGTTAGGTATGGGCTACAAACTGGCTGTAGTAGTCAGGGGTTGTCCTGCAAAGGGCTCTCTAATTGCTGAAGAAGATGAGTATTTTTCCCTCTCCCATGTCATATGGGTAGGTCAGGCTTTCAGGATGCTCACTTTCACAGCTTACTAAGTAATAATATTCTGGATGCTGCATTTCATATAAAACCTACGCATGTTTGAGACAATGCATGTAATATGATTAGATTTGGGTTATTTAACTACTTTTCTTAAACTCTAAACATGTCTAACCACTGTTGTATTAGTGTACAACACAGATCCTCATTCAGCAAGATTCCGACATATTTATATTTCTGGACCTGAAATAAATATCAAGCACAGAAGATACTCCTTGAGCCCTGTAGCTACAAAAAATATTTCATGTGATTTATGAGAGCATAAGAATATACGTAATGATGAAAATAAGTTGAGAAGTAGAGGATATGACTTCTTTTATCCCTTTGGAGACATCATAGCTATAACTTTCAGGAAGACCAGTCTGGAGGGAACTGTGTGACTGTTATCAGCTGTGGGGTAAATAAAATAATACTCTATTTAATAGACCTGACAACAGCTATTGAATTCACATCATGAGACAAAGGCTACTTTTTTTTAAAATGAGCTCACCAAAGCTGAAATTGGAATTAGTTAATAACTAAGATATTCAAGTTTGAAAGAGTATATATGGAATTCATACAACTTCTAATTCTCATTTTATATTTAGCGTTGTGTAGAGGGCTTTGAGCATTTTTTCAAGGAATTAAACAGTACTGTTGAATGGTGTTTTTTTTGTTTGTTTGGTTTTTTTTTGTTTGTTTGTTTGTTTTTTTTTGTTGTTGGTTTTTTTTTTTTTTTTTGGGTTTTTTTAATTCTCCTTCCCAAAAAGAAATTGAGAAAAGAGAGAGCAACTGAATGACAGCAATGGTTAAGTTCAGACCTTAAAAAATTGATACTAGCTAAACAATAGACAAAATCAGCAACTGAACTTTAACTTTTGCAATATTGTTGGAATTAAGCCATTTTAGACAGATGTTCATAGGTATAGATAATGCTTACAGAGTTCAGACTTTTAAAATGCACTAAAATGAATGTTATTCTTAAAGGAATTAAAGCACTGCACAATAGTATTTAAATTCAAGTAAAGATTACAGTTTAAAAATTCCTTATGGAAGTACATGAGCAAACAACCCACTTAAACAGTCCCCTTCATGTTCTTGGATGTCAGTTATTTATAAAAGTTCCTTTGCCACTCAAACAATTTTATGTCAACAGGAAATGAGTGAGACAATCTTCAATAAACACATAAAGAAGTGCTCTAGAGATAGTTGTTTAATTATGAAAAGCAACTGATTGAAGCATAAAAAGAAAATGCTAGAACGTAGATTCGGGGAAAAAGGTCTGGGAAATCAGGTATGAATATATCTGTTTTCATCTGTCCTGGCAATACAGTAGCTATCTATATTTTTTAACTGACATTTAATGTCTGTAGTCATTATTATATTTATGGATCCTTATTTGTATTATTAAATGAGTTTAGTATTAACAGTGATCAAGGTTTCATTTTCATGTGCTAAGAAGGGAGTATAGATTTAAAGAAAATTTTAGGACTTGCAGAGAAAACCATTCACAAAATTATTTTTCCACTTGTGTTAGCTTCAACTGCAGCTGAAATTATAACGTGTATCCAAGGTGCATGATTGGATATACTTTCTCTTCTGTGCACACTGTAGTGAGCAGAAAAGTACATGATGGAAGTAGATGCTATTAAATAGACCTGCAATTTTTCTTTGAAATTCTGTTTTGATAATTCTGCTTCCAGAAAAAAAAAAAAAAGCTGGAATCAAACCTAGCACTCCCTGTTCCACAGTTCCACTAATAAGTCATTCTTCTACATTTCTAACAACTACATTAGAGTGGCTGCATTTCTTTCACAATATGAGCTATAAACTAAGTGGAAAAGAAAAAAAAAACATACCCCAACTAAAGACAACTAAGAAGCTGTTCATGTGTTATGTAAAACACATTTACAGAAAGAGTTCTTAAAATAATTATTCGTGACTTAAGATTTTTTTCTCAGATAGACTAAACAGGTCTGTTAACCATTCCTTCACTATGCCTGACCAAGATTAGTACAAAATACTTCTGGTATTTTAGTATTTTTAAGATTAAGAACAAATTTGGTACAGGTTTCTTTTAACTGAAAATAGAAGTATTATTTTAATTTATCAGAGAAGCCATCTGTGGAAAGATAGTAGACAAACCTCTATTCTATTGAACATTTTCTACTACAAAATTCTGTATTAAAATGGTTAACATACATTTTTCCCTCCATTTTTTCCAGAACAGCTCTAATTTAGATATGGAAATTTTTCAAACTTAAATCAACAGCTGAAGAACTTGATTGAGGATGTATTGAATTGTACCCAGTGTTAAGTCAGGTAGTCCCTACATCTCATATTTCTAATTAAATTTTCATGCAGCACTTAAAAATACTGTAATATAATATTAACAGTTAATTTAATAATTAAAATCTTATTTTTTCAAAGTGACTTCATGGCCAGTGTTTACATTATTTCTCTATCTGTATACTGAAAGTGAAAAAGCTGTATAGGGTATTTTTTATCAATCTTCTATATTTTAATGGGCCCACACACATACATACACACTCTTACACACACATACACACTCACACATACAAAAAGGTTGGCCAGGAAATTAGACATCTTATCTGTGAACTTGCTAAATAAGGACCAATAACCCAGGTCTGCAGTAGTCTGTGTGATAACTGCTCTTACAAAATGAAATTTTGACTTTTTCACAGCTTAGCTACAAGTAGACACTATCAGTAAAACTGCATTTCTGTGCAATATGATGGGAAGTAAAAGATTTCAACATCTGACAGGAGAAAATGAACAACTGATAAACAATCTTTGAAATGTTCTCTCACTGCAAGGCGTGCTTTTGATGATGATTTACATTTTTATTATTGTTGACTTTCAGGAAGGGGCTGATGGTTCGCTAAACATACAATAACTGAAAGAACAAACCACATAAAATGCAAACCAAATCAAAAGAAAAACATGACTGGCATCATCTGCTTTAAAAGCTTTTGCTCATTTTTCTCTTCATTTAAGTATTCAGTAAATGTAACAGGAACTCAGCACACTGTGAAAAATGGCAAAAAAAAAATTATCATCATAACTTTCTGATTCCAGCATGGTAAATATTCCAATTCCTCTTCCACTTTTCTCCTCCCACTCAAGAATTAAATTCCAGTTCCCGATCCAAAGCACACTGAAAGAACTCATACTAACAACGCTCCTGCAGAGTCAACATTCGATGCTACACACTAATCTGGCATTGTAGCTGTGGGGAAAAACAGTGTACAGCTTAGGAAAGATGATCATGCTGAAATATCAATGAATAAAAAAACCTGCATTGAAAAAGTGTCTAACTTTGAACTCATCAAAATGTTTTCATTTCTGCACTGAAGAATAATGAAAGAAACAGAGGCAAAATTATTTGTTAATTCAGTTAATGTGTTCAGCTGAGTAAATAAATTGGAAGAAACAAAAGCACAAACAATGATTTGATTTTGTGTTGCTGTTTTGAAGACAGTTCTTAAAAGGTTTGGTGGTTCCTTTACAATCAATTTTTCATTTAAATTAATTAAAATAGTTACCATTTTTAAAGCAATGCTTTAAAAATGCATGCTTTTAAGATTAAAAAGTAATCAAAATCATTTTAGGTTAACCCAATGTTAATTTGACTAAATCCTCATTCCCTCTGTAAATTCCAATTAAAATTTTACGTAATTGTTTCCTACCTGTTACTACTTAGTGCACAAATTAAACTGAAAATTTTATTAGCCACCCAGCTTTATCTTTTAAATTGAATCAAGTAAATTTAATAAAACTGGTTATAAATGAACACACCCTCATATTTGTTTGTTAAGATTTTAATTATAAAAACGTAATGTTAAATAATCCAAAACAGAAAAGAAAAAAAACCAAAACCCCAAGCCCCCAAAAAGTTGTATCAGAATTCTGTGATGTTATAATCACTCTGGAAATGCATAAGACAAACCCAAAAAGTGCCTCTTTTATTTTTAGGTATGTGCAGTTAAATACTGCTCATCATGCTTTTGTGTTTCATCTATAAATTTCATTCTTAGTCACACCTATTTATAGTCATTAAATATGTGATATCAAGTTGTATCTTCTTATTTACAATGTTCCATCATTTTAATCAGTGATAAGAAGCACTGACACATTATTCAGCTCCTAGAAGCGAGGACAGTGTTGCTAGAGTTTATCACACAAACTATTGGGATAATGGTCTAATATAGACTTGTACCATAATTCTGTGGGAAAGGGAAAAATGGAGTAGTAGTGAAAGTGGAAAGAAAAATATTCGGTAGTCTCAGTTATACAATTATGACGCTGTAGATTATAGCTTTCCAATAATTTTGAGATGCACAGATTTTATAGGCCAATTATAAAATATTTCTTATTTTTATGTCCATTAGATAAAGTAGAACATAATTTATTGATCTTCACAAATAAGTTCAAACACAATTATTGTTCAAAACTAATATTGACTTCAAGCAACAGAATTATCTCTATTCGTTGTTTTTTTATAGTAAGTTATTAATATGTTACCTTGAGTCTTTCACCTCAGAAGTTTCAATAGTTAAACTGTGTCTAACAGAACAACAGGAAAGGGTTCTGTGCCACGTTTCTAATGAAAATGTCAGAACATAAGTTCAGAATTGATTTCTCTTTAGAAACAGGTAACCAAGGAACTCAATTATTCAGTTTCTCTGCCAATGTTCCTTTATTTTTCATACACCCCCTCCCAGCCAATAGCTGAAACTGAAAATCTGACTGACAATTTGCAGAAATGCATCAAGTGCAGCCTGAGGATAAAAACAGGCTAAGGACTCGCCAAAGATAAAGTGTGAAAATTCCACTTCTTAGCTTCAAGGCCAGGCTGGATAGGGCACTGAGCAATGCGGTCTATGAAAGGGGTCCCGGCCCATGGCAGGGCAGGAGGAACTAGGTATCTTTAAGGTCCCTCATAACCCAAGCCACTCTATAATTCTGTGATTCTGTGATTCTATTTTTAGTGTAAGTTTGGGTGGCAAAGCTATTGACTGGCTTCAGCAACTGTTTTCTGATGTGTAATAAGTGGGTAGAAGAGAATATCTGCAGTGCTAATGTGCAAGTATAATGAGGCAGGACTCTTAAGGTGAAATGAATGAACAAGCTCCAGTCAAATGTTTTGCAATGAATACACTGAAAGTCTGGTAAATGTACAACAGTACATGGTTAGAAAACTTCTATTTGAAAGAAATCAAATTACTTGAAATCAGAAGTTGTATAAAGAAACAGAGTCTGCAGATTTGCAATATGGGTCTTAAATATTTTTGATATTAAATGGAAGCAAGCAAAGTCAGGACTGCAAGGTAAAGGTGACAGGATCATAGATACCATTTTGCTGTAAATAAAATGTTCTGTTAATAAAGTCAAGGCTCAATATCCTTTCCTGAAACAAATATTATTCCCTTGTGTTTGGATGTTGTAACGCTAAACAAAAGGGCAGCAATTTGATCTCTGACCATGCTGAGAAGTAAGATTTTCTTGTGCCCACATTATTTAGTGTTAGTACTTTCTAGAGCAGATGTGTTGTGGAGGGAGGTAATTGTAGCAGTCAAAACACAGCCAGGCTAAAAGCTAACAATTAAGCAGTCTGGACAATCAAGGATTCAGTGCTTAAGCTCACTCCCTAGATCTCTTTTATTTAGCAGAATTTATGGCCTGTTACATTGAGGCTTTGCTATGTAACAAAGGAGAAACGTGCCTTGAAAATGCAGCTAAAAAGTCATTGAAGTTGTATTTTTATGAGTTCATACAATGGAAAATGGACATGCTTTCACTCTCCCACAAATCAGACTGCGGCAAACTGAACATATGTAGGTGTTTTGTTTGAACTGCAAAAAATGCATGCAGATGAAAACATAAGTTTTCACTCAGAAAAAGTCTGTATTTCAGTACATCTTTGTTGAACAAAGTTTTAAACCTCCTTTTTTTATTAATCACAGATAAAAAGGTGCCAGATGCAGATCCTCATGTCAGAACAGCTAGAAGGCAGACACCCTAGACACAGGGGAGAAAACACTGCACAATCTAAGTTCAGTATTCAGATAGGGCTAAACTTACAGTGTAGAACTAAATATTTTCCTAAAATTCGTAGCATAGAAGAGGTATGGGGGAGGCTGGCTTTAACCAGAACAAAACTCTAAGATAACATCTTGAAATAAGCCTTTGCTATACAAGTTTATTTTTTTTAAATTCCTCCATTTGAACAGTACTAAATCTTTGCTCTTCATATAAGTCAATTGTTGCAGGAAGTTTGACTCTTGCTTGTTGAGAAAAAAAATGAGCAACTACATTGACCAGCTGAATTTCTAATTTCATATATGTGTCCTTAACATGACCCAAGATGTCATTGGTTAGATTTCATATGTGCTCACTTCCTAGGAGATACCTTAGTAGGTATCTCCTACTAAGATGATCAATAATATATACCCTTCTATCACAAGGCATATAATGTGAGTTCTTGCAGTGCATTCAGAACTTTTCTGTGTTCAGAGACGTCCATTGCCCATTAGTTTAGTAGTAATTTTCTGAGTGTTGAACTGGTTAGAAATATGTTCAGTGGAAAAAAAAGTGGGAAAAGATTAGTCCCATATTATTTGCAAAATGACTTATAATACAGTGCTCATTTTCTGGGGAAAAAAAAAAAAGAGAGAAAGAGAGAAAGAAAGAAAGAGAGAAAGAGAGAGAGAAAGAAAAAGAAAGAAAGAAAGAAAGAAAGAAAGAAAGAAAGAAAGAAAGAAAGAAAGAAAGAAAGAAAGAAAGAAAAAAGAAAGAAAGAAAGAAAAGAAAGAAAAAGAGAGAGAAAGAAAAGAAAGAGAAAGAGAGAGAAAGAAAAGGAAAAGAAGTTCAAATATAATGTAGCTTTGGCAAAAAAAATATCTACTTTTCCTAGGTTACGAAGAGCCGAAATGCTGCTACTGCTGGTGATAACTTTAACAATTGTTTGAGGCATTTTAGCTCTATCTGCAGGGCTCCAGTGGTGAGCCTTTTTTTCTGTGTACAACAAATACATTACATTGCCAATCTCCTTTTGTCTGACTGCCAAGGTCATGGTCAAGGAACAGACTGAGTTTTTCCACTTTGTTAATCTAGGGTGTCTGGAGTTTTTCAGGAAATGCAGGAAATTCTAGGTGCCTAGTAAAAAGCAAGTCATTTGTATAACAGTGGGCAACAGTATCACGTGTTCTGCACCTGTTTTACACTCCAGGACTGTAATTTTTGCAAAGTAAACAGTAGATCTCAGGGTCAGATTACAAATTCTAGTAGGCTGTTTGCTAGATTGCTGCTTTGTTTAACCTTTACACTTTCATTTAGAAAGGAGAAAGTATCATTGTCACACCAAGAGGGCAGTTAAAGAGTTTTAATTAACTGTGGAGGTAATTAGGCCTCCCAGTTTAACAATTATCAGACAATTCTTTTCTCCTCTAAGTCCTTTAAAGTTGCCCAGTCCTTTATGAGGAATAAAATTCATTTTACAAATACTCTGCTAAAAAGAAAAAATTGATAAAAGACTATACAGAAAGAAAAGCTGATTCCACTATGAAATTATCTCTTTCCTTTTTTTTTTTGATTTAATAACAAGTCAAAATCTATCAGCTTCTCATCCACCATTCCCTGCCAAAGTCCAATTCTAATCCAATTGCTCCTTTTATTAACCTGCCCTCCTTCAGTCTCCTGAGCCTCTGCTCTGTTTGGCCCATTATTTTATTCACATATGACGAAGGTGAAAGAAAAACCTCCCTCTCCTTCTTTCCAATAAAGTTTGCTGTTTACAACTTTATTTTAAATAATTATTTGAAATCCCTGATCCAGCTCTCTCTCTCCCCCTGTGGAAAACAAGATCTCTTATAATGAGGGACATTGCTTATCACTTCTGATTCTCAACTTCATTTTTCAAGATGTAGATATACTTCAAAAAGCAAGTAATAGCAATCTTATTCCCAGAGTCAATGAAGGAATCCTCAACACTGACACTCCTGAACACAACACATAACTATGAATGTAGATACATTAATATATACATGTAGGCCCTTTAAAGAAGTAAAATGCAAAGTAATACAGAACTGTGTTCAGTGGCTCTTTTCTTTTGCTGGCATGAGTCATTACAGCTTCACCTGAGTTAAATGTACAACAGGTGTGGGCTCTGGGATTCTCTCTTGTATCATTCTGCCAAAACCTAGTTCCCATACACCTATATTCCAATACACAGCCTCTGCTGAACACAGTTCCTGCTATGCTGATGGTTCATTTGTATGCATATAAAACTATGGTTTACTCTTAATGCCCTCCATGTGAAGCTCACAAATTTTAAGAAAATGATTAAGTAAATTTCTCACTAGTACAGAATTGGATGTGACAGATGAAGATGTGACTTGAACAGGTCACAAAAACACTGACAGAGGGGTGACAGTGACAGATTGGAAAGCTGAACCCCAGGTCTGTACATATAATGTGTGTTTCTTTTCTCAAAAAAATTTTTGTAACATTGAAATATTCCAAAATCACAGAATTTTAAATAAAAAGATGAGAATTCAGCTTGCTGGTGACAAACAAATTATCATGCATTACATTTTAATTGGAAGCTGATAGGATAACCAAAAATAGGAAAAATTTAAAGAAAAGCAGGAGGAATCTATAAAACATAAAGAGCTGAAAGGGTTTAAATGATGACAGGATACAGCCAAGAACATCATTTGGCCAGAAGGAATTTGGTTGAACTATTGTGTGAAGTAAAAATGAAAACACAAGCCCAACACCCAACATCAGTTTAGGAGTCTGAGGTGCTGTCATAAACCTCTTGAGATTTGTTCTCATTATTTTAACACCCCCCCCCCCCCAAGACTATAGTGCAGTTATAAGCCTTGTGAATTCCAGTTGCTTATCATTTGTTCTACACATAATAAATCCTTATTTGTAATATGCATCATATAATGGAGTAGTAAATATTTCCAATTAGCTTTAGTGTCACAGTCCTCAAAAACTGATGCATTTATGTTAATATAAAAGCATACATGGAACATTTTATCATGCATTAGAGATTTTAATCAGGTAATCTGCACAGCATCTGGAAACCAAAGCAGAAGCAAAGTCTGCTATAACAAAGGCACTGTAACAGTTCACCTTCAGTGAAGAACAATAATGCATTATTAAATTCACTTTCCTGCTCAGTGGTTACACTTAGCTGACCACAGCAAATTTGCTCTCTGCCTGGTCTTCACAAGTTGGCAGAAAAATAGATTCTGTCACATTTAACGGGTTCTGAAAATGACAGGATGCCTCTCTTGGTTTAACTATAAACCATAATCTTTCAGAAGTAAATATAATTACAAATGCCTTTTGTCACGTAGTTCTTAGGAAGGATATTATATGTGGGTTATTAGAGTAGTAGATCTCACTATGTACTTGAATATCATTAGAAGCCAGAATTGATATTGCACTCCAGCAACTTCAAAAAAGAATCAGATTTCTATTTTTCTTTGATCCTAAATGACATCATAATTCTTAGAAAACAAAGATACAGGCATCAAATTCCTTGAGTATGGTCAAACTGTTATCAAGAGATATTACTACTTAAATGAACATCAAAGAAAAACCTATGTTCTCTTTTGTCCAAAATACTGTTTTAATCTTATTCTGCATCTAATTAGAAATTTGTTTTGTTTTACATACATTTGATTGAAGGAAGCTTTAAGAAAACTGCCTTAGACTCAGGATTCAGTGATAAAGAATTATTGATTAGGAATTTAATTAGCAAAAGTCAGCTTAGTTATACACAACAGAACCTGATCCCTTTAGGTTTCCAAGGAGTTTTATCAAGCTGCAAGCATGATAACAATCTGCTCCATATGATGATATTAACTTTCAGGTAGAGGTCTTCAAAAAACACTGCATACCACTTAAATCTTGGTGAAGTGCAATTTAGGTCCCAGTTAAGATGTCTCAAAGATTTTTAATGAGGTTTGTGTAGGTAACTAGTTTAGCAATTACAAGACACTTTTTTTCCTGTAAGCCCTTTAATTCAGCAGTTTTCTTAGAAATAGCTCTAAAGTGGGAAGTTTGAAGACCCACTGAAAGGCAGGCTTGGGTTCTGGAATATCTCTGTTGCTTTTTATTACTTATTTAGATACAAAAAATAAGTTTAAGTAACTGTGGTGGCCAGTGAACATACCTTTATGTTACGGCGACCAAAAGGCTTTTCCTAGGGTGTATGGTTCTGTTAAATTAATCTATTCCAGTTTGAATTTCCCGGTTGGCTGCTGGCTTTGGACCCTCGCCGCTCCCCTGGGGCTCTCCCATTGGTCCCCGCTCCCTGATCCCGCCTTTCACCAGCCCCAGAAAAACCCAAAGTTAGCCACGATCCTGGTATTTGCCCCTGCAAATAAACTCTCCTGCCGAAATGCAAGCAAATACCCTTCCTGACTCTTTGCTACTGACTTAATACTGAACCTGCCAGGCTTCTGTGGGATCCCTCAAGTAACTCCTCAGAAGGAACGTAGGTTTTACAAGGAGACTGTACTCAAAACTCAAACTCACTTAACACAGTCATTGTTCACCGAAGTGGAGTTGCCACCTGATGCTAGGTAGTCTGTTCTTAACATTAGGTGCCTTGACTGAAAATCCTGTAAATTGAGAAAAGATGTAAAATGGCATAAAAGATTTGGATCTTAATTCCACCCTTTTTGTGAATAGCAGCACCACACTGCAGGCAGGAATACAACTGAAGCTTTCCCGGACACTGAAAACATATTTCTGGGAGTCCTGATCACTCTCTAGCAGAGAGATACTCATGTTCCTCTTTTAAATGATTAAACAGAAGTTCACAGAACCATAGAATGGTTTGGGTTGTGAGGGATCCTTAAAGATCATGTAGTTCCAACCCCTGCCAAGGGCAGGAACACCTTCCACTAGAACAGGTTGCTCAAAGACCTATCCAGCCTGGCCTTGAACACTTCCAGGAAGGAGGAAACCACAACTTCTCTGGATAACTTCTTCCAGTGTCTCACCATCCTCATAATAAGAAATTTCTTCCTTATGGCCACTTTAGACCTCTTTAAAACCACTGTTCCTGTCCTGTAGGTACAGCTCTTGGTGAAAAGTCTCTCTCTGTCTTTCTTGTAATCTCTGTATAAGCACTGAAAGGCCACAACAAAGTGTCCTTGGAGCCATTGCTTCTCCAGGCTGAAAAACTTTTGGATAAAACCCACTCCCTGACTGGTTTTTCTAGCAAGATCGAAGCAATATAAAATGAACATGAACCTACTGCTTGCTTATCTGGACACCCTGCAAAGCATGTGGAGTCTTAAATTCAAACCCCTGTTCATTACCTATTGACACCAAAATATCCAGTACCCTAGGGACTGGACTTCAATCCTTCCAAAATGATGGACTAACCACCATGTTACGCCCACAGTCATGCTCATGGCCATTTACACAGCTATACAAAGAGAGTGAAGGATTAAGGCTGCCCACACTACTTGCTTCTTAACCTCAGTATTTTCCTTTATTTTGAGCTACTCTAACACTCTCCATGACAGACATGCCCAAGTGCTTGCCCAAAGTATTTTCAAATATTGCAATTTGCACACTCTTGAATAAAGCATCCAGCTGGTTTGAATAGGAGAGCAGTTGGGCAATCTGTCCAATGACTGCAAATGTTTGCAGGATTAAAAACTATGCCTACTGTGGGAAAAAAAAAAACAAACTTGCCTAGATCTTGGAAATCCTCCCAAAATCAGAAGGGACTTATTGCAGGCACTCTAGCATTCATCCACTGTTTAGGATCTCCAGCACCTGCAGCAACATCTAGGTAATCTCATATTTTACCTACCTAGCCTTCTATACTGGTAAAAGAGTCATGGTAGTTTGAATTTTTGCTGGCAAATCTAGTTTAAGGACTTGTTCTCTGTACATCTCTTGGAAAAACATCAGGAATGCTAATATCATGACCTAGTACATCTAGCTTCTAAAAAC
>VZTI01005069.1:264810-268793 GCA_013397865.1 Struthidea cinerea
TCAAAACTACTACTACCCCAGCAGAATAAAGGCCTCTAGCAGCAAACAAGTCTGCAGATGTATGCCGTTGGAGGATGACTTGATGAAGGTCTATAGAAATAATTTTATTCAATTATTTACATTGAAAAAAAAGCTTTCAGAAGTATGTACTTCATTCCATGCCTTCCTGCCTACACATACTATTCGTATCCTGTTCAATAACATGAAAGGCTTCTGTGTTTCCTATGTAACAAAAATAGGTGTTTTCCAGCTACTTACCAAAAAACAACCCATTAAGAAAAAACTTCCAATTCTATTTTTCACCTTTATAGTCCATTAAGTGTAATAGCTTTTAATGTACTTTTATAATTCCTGAGTCTCTCAGGCTGAGTGAAAAGATACACCAACAACGAGAGTGTAGAAAGGTTATCTTGGTGATACTGGCTTTATCAAACCTTTAATTTAGCAGATCTTATTATATTTTCTGTCATAGATTACAAATTTGACTACTATCTTTTAAGGGTTTGAGAAGTCCTAGGTGATCTAGAAAGCGTGAAGTCAGTATCTTAAGGATTTAAAAACTAATCTATTAAGATTTAATAGATAAGATTTAAGATGTGAAATGAGAATGGAAACTTAAAATGTGTTAACTGTAAATGTATTGGCATGTAGAAACCCATCAAGGTATATTAATATTCTTCTTGTTACGTTAAAATGCAATATTCAGTAAAATAAATATATTGTAGAAGTATCTCTGTGTGTATGTATGCATACAAAAATGAACAGATAAAATACATTTACACAAGCAGCTGGGCAGCAGAACTGTGAATGAAAATTACTCTGTACATTAACTGGCAAGCACTCTCCTTAGAAAAGGACTTTCTCAGAGAACTAACTAAAACCATAACACAGACCAGAATTTAAGCAAAGTTCTGGATCATTTGTTTGCTGACTTGCTAGAGTAGCAAAAAATCTTTGCAAGATTGTCTTCAGGTAGAAGAGAGTTTTGTTGATCCTAAAATCTCCTTTGAATCATATTTATAAAAATATATTCATATGTGTTTCTAAATTTGTTAAGGTGACTAAGCATGTTATATTTACATTGTACATATATTTTAAGAGAATTTACTGCTGATAATGCAGAATGAATATCTAACTATATAGGATGACATACTTATCATTAGTTCCCTTTTTGATGCATGAATGCTAACAGGAAAATCCAATTCTAATTTTGGAATATTTAAATTATTTTCCATTTTATACTGAGGATACTTTGAAATTTTAATAGTCTCTTTTATAAAATATTATCCAAAGGTCTAAGACTGATCTGGTCTCTACAAGGGTACATAAAATATAAAGAAAGACAAAACCTGGGACTTTTTAATATGTGGATTTGATAAAGTTATACCTTAATTGCTGCTGTCAAGAAGCAGTTATTGTTGATTATCTGAAAATTACTTGTGGAATTTCCATTAATATCATAGTGTAAAGTTCTTCTGAAAGAAATACTTTAAATTCTTTTGTGAACATGGTGAATATTTCATATTTTGCTATAGAAAACAGCATGCATATTTTCAGCAAGAGAGTGTCCTTCCCATAACACCTCAAATAACATATTCAATTTAAAATGTAAGTATGACATTCAGGCTTCATTTGCTGTTGGTGTCAATCTAAAAATATATAAATTGATGGAGACAGAAAATTCTAATCTGATGCCCTAAGGCCAGATCCAATAAAACATTTAAACATCTAAATTTGGTGTTAAAGCAACTAACTTTTCAGTGGCTCTTCCCCATAAGGGAATCTTGGGCTGAAGTGAGCTGGGTTGTATATTCCTTTATAGAGTACAGAGTAGCTATTGCAGGTACCAGTCAGGGGGTGCTATGAGCAGCCACTGCCTCCAACATCACCCAAAAAAATCATGTGCAGCTACCTGGAGCTAGTAAGTAGACAAACACTGTCAGTAGGACTGAGCTATAAATTGCGCCTTGCAGACCCAATACAACCTGAGTCCAGGTCGTAAGGGTAACGGGATGATGTTAAAATATACTTCCCTCTTTTACAAAAAGCACACTGATTAAGGATACCGCTCAGGAAATGTGTCACAAGTTCAATTCTCTCTTTTGCCTAGAGGGAATCAGGCTCCACATCTCCAAGGAGGGTGTGTTTGACTTTTAAGCCACTGGTTATTTTGAACCCTCTTTTTTTGAAACACTTCAGATCAATGAGCAAAAAGAGGATCATGATTCAGCAGTCTAGTCTTTATGTTCTCCACTAGTTCCTCTTTACTATGCTATATCCATGCCTAACAGATAATGTTACTGAAGAGCTGAATGAGTTTTCAGCTCCATAAAAACCACCAAAAATATGTTTCTCACAACTTCAGCCTGGGAGGTCTGCAGAACATCATATGTAAGGTGAGCAGGATAAGTGATGAAATATACCTCACCAAACTGAGGGACTATCTAGAGTCAACTCTTTGTGTCACAGAAACTGAACTTTACCTGAAAAGACTTTAAGTCTTAACATAGAAAACTGAATAGATCTTTTCTAATATGACTCTGGTACCTGAATATGCCCTTCTTGTTGAATCTGACCTAATAAAACCAAATGTGCATCATCAAATAGTCCATAATTACAGATTACAAAATTAGATACTTGGTTTTGGCTGTCAAGCACTTGAACTAACGTTGTGTACTTGAACTTGCCTCATACTTCCCAGGACCACTTGCAGTTCTACAGCCTGCTTTCAGTAAAATTGGAAAAGCTGCTATCTTTTAATAAGCAAAAAACCCTTGGAAATCTAGGGTAATAGACCTCCTGTCATACAGATAATGACATCTTGAGTTATGCATGAACTGTGAGGCAGAAGTGCTCTGCAGTATCTCCTGCAGTCCTCCCTAGTGTAGACCAGGAACCTGGCTGGACCACAACATAACCTTAGCAAACCTAAGCTTTCTTCTTATGGAACTCAGGGAATGAGTGGAACTTCAGATGCGTACATTGGACCTTGACCCAATATGAAGCTAGGATGCAGCCAAACTGCACACCTGGATTCAGCAGCTGGAAAATGTCCCCAACACCCATGTTTTACACATGGTCATTGACATCAGAAACTCTTCCAGTTTCCTTGCAACAAATAATGACCCAGAGCCTGATGTAAACTTTCTAGTTTTAACAGACAGATCCATAGAATCTCATTTGATTGCTGGTGTCATAATAACAACCTGACTCCATGGAAGGTAAGGTCACTGAGAACTCCGCATACCAGAACCTGAAAACAGATTTTGAAGACAGTCTAAAGGCAAATAAAAGCAAAAAAACCAAACAAAACTGCACAAGAGCCTTACTGGTAGCTTAAGCCACTCCAATAAAATAAACTAATTTTTGTCATTAATAATAATTCTTCCTGAATTTTGAATAGAAATACATATGATCTTTGAAAGACTTACTCAGTTTGCCAATGCCAATGATCTGTTTCTAAGTGTATTACACCATGTTCTATGGACTGGGTAAATTAGCTCCTTTGTACTACATTTCTAACAGGTAAATGGCATTTTCTTTCCTATATCCAGCTCAGAGATCAGGTCAAATGATTCACCCCTCTGACATTCAAAATTTGGTATGTTGATCAGTTGCCTCTGTTATAACTTTTTCCCCCTTTAAATTATTTGTTGACTGTAAATAAATTTTCTCTGATCTCAGATCACTTCAGAGATTTTTCATCTTTTCATTTTTTTTAATGATAGAGGAGACAAGTAGAGAAAAGACAGGGCCTTCTTTACTAGTCAGGGCCTTCTTTACCAGTCTTTACTAGGTTCTGCCAGGTTCAGAATTAAAAGCCATTTTAGTTGCAGATAGTAGATTTCTGCCAACAAAAGTGTCTTAGAAGAAAACACGTTAATTTTTAAATGCTTCATGATACTTATTTAGAACTTTTTCTTTCTTTCTTTCTTTCTTTCTTTCTTTCTTTCTTTCTTTCTTTCTTTCTTTCTTTCTTTCTT
>VZTI01005069.1:268975-326475 GCA_013397865.1 Struthidea cinerea
GATGAAGGTGATGGGGTTTCAACAATAAAAGTGCCACTACCTACACTTGTGTTTGAATTTTTAAATATGGTCGCAGTCTGACTGATTTGCAGGGGTAAAACAGTTTAGAAATCTGATTGCAAGCTCGCAGTGACAAAAGTAGGTAATTACTATCTCCACAAATATCTGTAAGTCAAATCACTTGTTTTAATATAGATTAGATTAGTACTAAAGTTACGAGATTGATATGAGAGACATGATAAATGTAGTCATGACAGAAAACAATTTTTAATTTAGTAACCCCTATCAATCTAGATAGCCCATGAATATTTACCATTAATTCAGTAGGCTGGAACAGAGCAGGGGAAAAAGAACAAAAAAAAAAAAAAAAAGGAGGTTTGACCTAAACAAGGACTGAGGAAAAAAGATAATTCTCAGCAGTTTTACTGAGAACAGATCTTGCAAAAACTGGCAAAATACATTTGGGATCTCATAATAACAACAACAAAAAAAACTTTAAAAAAACTGAATGACATGCAAAAGTAGTTGCAATTCTTCATATCTACTTCTCTTTACAGAACTTACCAGTCAGATTACACTTAAGTAACTTCAAGGCAGAAATAAAATCATTTATGGAAATTCAAAACAAACATATTTGATCACATCATACTTCACAGCAGGAATACAATTTGCAGAGGCTGAGTGAGGGCATAGCATAAGCAAAAACAGGTTGTGTGTGCAATGAACCAAACTAAATGGTTTATATAAAAGAAATGTTGTTTCCATTAATTTTTCTGGTAATCTTATTAAAAACGCCACCTGTCCAGAATAGAATTGTCCAGGTTTTAATTCTTTTTCATATCTCAGTGTTCAAACACAAGACAGAGGAGGCATCATCTTATAGCTCTTAAAATATGTCACAAAATGTCTTATTCTGAAATCTTCATAACTACAGCAGTTTCTCCAAGCTCTGTTTCAATGTCTGGTTATTATATCTTTTACTTTTTCTCTCATCGTGCTCAAAAAACTGATTTTTCTGATAAGCTTAAAGAATATTTTTTTCTAAGCATGCATTGCATTTTCAGCTTCTATTTAAACAAAATGTTTCCAGTGTATAAGACTTAAAATTCACATATATTAAGCAAATAAAGCATAAATGCACCTTTCAAAATTCCACCACCACCCCACCAAAATCCCCTGTAAGAGCCCTGAACAGGAACTTGACTTTGAATACCAGCAGAGATGAAATGGTGTCATAATCAGCACAAGTGCATGTGGACTATTCACCTAGATCAAACACTTTGGTCATATACTCAATTAAATTTAAATCCCATTATATAATGTATACCAGCCTCATTTTATGCAATTCCCTAATTTAATGGCTTGGTATTAGCCTTTTTCTTTTTTGCACACATGGACTAATTTTCATGGTGCTCAGTCCCTCTGGGAAGTAGGTCATTAAAGTCAACTGGACGGAGATAGAAACTTAATACCTAAACAGTGTTGCAGAAGGGTCAGAGTCACAATAATAATGTAAAACAGTTTTTCACTCATCCTACTTTGAAATATTTATGAAATTTCTCCCTCATATATATATATGATTCATTAATCTTGGAGATTATAAAGTAGAAGAATAATGAAAGCTATCATCCTGTTACAATTTAATTTGTGAAACTGAAAAAAATAAATCAACAAAACAAAAATCCCAATTAAAAAATTAAAAATCACAATTATAATAATATTTAGCTACCAAGACAACACTTGTTTTACACTGAAGCAGTAGAATCATAATATTCATATTACCTTTCTCAATGTGTATTCTTTTTGTCTCATGTCCCACATCATGACCAGCCAGATCACCCTCCTTAGGTCCAGGCAGGACATTAGGTGACAAACCCATCAGCATTTGGTTCATAGATAGCCCGTTCTGATGGACAGCTGCTAGACACAAGTGCAGGCAGAAAGAAATCAGTTGTCATATTCACAATACACTTTTTTACTTATTTTACTTTGCGTTCCTCTTAATTATGCAAGAATTCTAAAAATCACAAAGTTAATTAGTGCCGTCAGGATCCACATAGAGGGAAAGTTTCTTCCTGTTACTTCTAGTTTAAAACAATTAATTTAAAAAATAAAGTTCAGTAACTTTGGATAAAGTTGGAGATTTGCAAATATGTTCTTGCTTATTTAACAACAATTGAAATGCAAAACAAAGCAAACAAGAAAAGCATTAAAGGTTCTACATAACGTAACTTACTGATCTATTTTTTTTTAGTTAGTTGTACAAAAACTCTTGAGTACCAGCATTCCCAATATGCAGCCCCTAATAACTTCCTTAAATGAAACATTGTGGCCTTTCAGGTGATACACACTGTTTTTCCATATATAGTGTGCAACAGCAGAATTGCTTATTTGCCCATCAGACAGGTTGAAAAGCTCTGTTCAACAGCTCTCAAAGAGACCGTCATGAGTCTCAAACACACCTCAGAATCTCATATTAGCTAGTTTACATTTCTATGCTTTCATCCTGAAAAATTGCATTTCCAAAAGGTTTATGCCATTTTTAGTAAAGTTTGTTGTTTTTGTTTTTTTTTTTTTTAATATGGAACCCATATTCCTATAGTAGTCATCTTATTCTGGCTGGTACCACAAAAGATGTACTTAAGAATCAGGTGCAATGTTAACAAATCAGATAGGATAGAAAAATATTATCTTATAAATAAATAAGTTACTGAAGTGATCCACTACTTAAGGAACTCTGTTATGTTCACATGGAAGAAAAAAATGTGCAAATGTCCCACTCCTCTCTGTAAATTATAGAGTAAGCTGAACAGTACAATTTCCTTTTTTGTTAAGAAAAAGTCATTCCTTAGCAAAAACAATAAATATGTCTCAAATTAGATTTTTGGGATTTGTGGTTTTGTTTTCTGTTTTTTTTAGAGAGCAATAGGAAAGGTCTTCATTAGTTGTAAACAAATATACTATTCAATCAATTAAGAAAAAATTAAACATCCACATTTATGAGGGGTTTTTTGAGACCTTCACTTACGAAGTCTGCAGTGGGTTGATCCTGGCTGGACACCACGTGCCCACCAAAGCCACTCCATCACTCCCCCTCCTCAACTGGACAATGGAAAGAAAATATAATGAAAGGCTTGTGGGTCAAGCCTGGGGAAATAGATAGGTCACAGTATATAGGATGCCAATTTAATCTGCACTCTGAATTGTCCAAGTGATAAGAAAACAGAATTTTCAGCTTGTCATAGTCAGGGCTCATTTCTTTTCTTTGGTAAGTCATTTTTCATCACACACTAACGAAAGATCTCTCATCTGAAGGTCAATGAAGAGTCAGCTTCCTGAGTCTGCAGAGAACCTGAAAAGAAGCAGCCTAAAGGACACGTGTTGCATCTAATCAATACGGCCACCTATTTCATACAGCTATTTCATGGCCTTCTATGTGTATGCCAAATCCTCCAGTTTCTACTGACAAATTCCACTGCGGAAAGATAATTTAAAAGCACAAAAACCTGCAACAGAGCAGTATTAAAGGGAATGGACAAGTGTAATATGAATTTAAGTACATATCTATAAAATAGTCTGCATTTAAAACATTCATTTCCATTGCTGCACTGGAATATCACAAAATTCAGAGACTTTGCCATGTAATTTACATCCTGTATGTGGAACCTTGATAAAAATGGCATCACTCTGGCACACCACAGTTTAATTTCATTCTGTCCCCGTGAGCTATGAGGTGATAATATTCTTTCTATCATATTTCTCACCATTACAAAATTTTATATTTAAAAAATTTATAAAGTATGCACATTTTTAATTTATTTAACCCAATTCTTCTCTTTACCAAGCAATTCTACCATGTAAAATATTGCTTATGAAGTCAGATTCAATTTAGAAATCAAAACAGAGTAACCAGATTAAATAAAATTCAATTTCTTTTAAAAATGTTTACACTATATGTTCAGTTCTAAAACTAATCTAGCAAATTGCTTCCCGCCTGCAATTCTGTATTTCATTGCTCATATCTTTTTGTTTAATATGACATGATGGCAGTTTATATCAGTACCTGTTAATGTAGCATCAGATATTATGATACTGTAAACTGGGGAACATAATGTTGGGAGATAGTTATTGCAGCTGAACTTCTGAACACGATACATATGAGATCTATTTAAGATGAGGGCATTTTGTTTAGATAAACAAACTGCACCTAATCAAATTTTAAAGTAGTGAGAAGGAGAAGAATGGGACCTACGGATTCTGTCTGAAGAGCTCTCGGTCCGTGCAGGAGAGCTGGACACGCTGCTGCTTCGATGAGAGGACGGATGGCTGCCAGGTCTTCGGCCCTCTTCAAGAGAAGGAGCAGGAGAAGGGCTGTCTGGAACACGTTCCTAGACCACACAAAAAGTCATTGTGAAAGAATGGCAATGTTAAACCAACCCTCTGCTTCCAAACATCACTTCCCTACACTGAATCTCCCTCCTAAATTACAACCTATTCATTCTCCTGTTGAGGTTTCCAGGCTTTGCAGAGCATTCTCATAGGAAACTTGGCAACTTTAGGACACTAGACCTTACATTTCAGTATGCAATGTGAGCACTGCTCATCCTATTAGGCTTTTAACTGCCTTCTGGACTACTTTAAAAATAAGAGGTTTGTTCTGCTTTTGTTTTTTGTTTTTATTTTCCTTACTCGTATCATCATGCTGTTGAATTGGAAATACACATCTTGGGTTACAGACGTTAGCCTTATGGGATGAGGAATTATGTATTTCTGTAAATAAATATTGACCAGGCACTGTTGTTTTATCTCATGTTGACTTTTACTCCACATTTTAATTTCAAAGAGGCTTCTTGAGCAATGAGATCTTATGGAACTGTTAAGGATCATAAAGAAAATGTAACCTCTTTATGTATAAACCTATACCAGTAACATGACCGACATAAGTCCAAATGTTTACTTTTACTATGGAACACAAACTTGGAATGAATCACATTTTTGGGATGAATGTGGCCATATAACTTCAAAATGGGGAAAAACACCATTCACATTTTTCTGTCCAGGGAAAGGCCTGGCAGGGTAGCCAAGATGAGCTATGATGCACTTGAAGACGTTCCTTGGTTTTGAAAACCAGAGTGTAAGGACTGTGATGGTTTGAATTGCACATCTGCTATGTGAGGATTCTTAGTATGTAGCAGATAGATATAGCTGATATTTACCCAGAAGTTCGACAGAAACAATTATCGAAGGGAGCTGAGTGCAGAATAGTTCTTTCTAGAAAATTCTCTATCCTTCCCTGCACTTTCCTTTTTACTGCTGAAAGTTCTCAAGACTCATTGCTAAAACCTGTGAGAGTGAGGCTGTTTTGGACAAATAGTAATAAAAATAAAAAAATCCTATAAAGGAAATCTATTGGAAGGATTGAAAATGTTAAACTAGAAATTTTTTGCTTGTTTTTCTCCTTTTGATAATTGAAAACCTGACTTATAATGAAAAAAACAATGAGCCCAAACCACCAATCAACAAACAACTGCACACATTCAACTCACTAAAAGCTTTTGGTAATGAAATAATACAATTAGTATGTGTTTAGTAACACAAAAGAAAACTTGCTGTTGTAAATGCATAACATTTTCTTGAAAAGAGCAGTAGATTACTCACACAGCAAAGTTCTTTTAAAACAGTCATTATTTTATTATGCACAGTCGCTAGATAAATATTTATTTCTCTGAATGCATTCCTAAGAAACTTTGCAACATGTTTATCTATAGTAATCAATAGATTTGTTCCAGGTAAATTTCATAAAAAAATACCTACTGAACTTGAGATTCTGATTGCAAAGGGATTGAATGGGCATATTGATGGAGTGGGAGGAGACTTTTGAGAGCAATGCTTCAAGACATTTAAGTGGATTCCACTTTAATAGTCTTAGGTTTTTAAGTCAAAAACATTGATGAGGATAGCTTAACTGCATCATAGCTCTAGGCTTATTATGACTTTGATTGTGTTTATATGTCCATGAACTGGGTATTCAAGAGGAGGATTATAATGCAGATGTTTTCAGAACGTAGAAGATTTATTTCTTTAGATTTAGGAGGATTTAAGCATGCACAGTGTACAGATTTGATATAAATTGGAACACAGTATATTTAATCATTCATTTAATATATTATTTCACTGTTTGGCATACAATGTATTGTTCTTAGAAGCGTTTCATTAAAATGAAATCCAGTGAGCACATAAGATTTGAATACAGAGCTGCAGAGTAAATTAATTTATTTAAACAGCTTAATTTGTTTATCCTATTTATTTATGTGTGCTTTTACAGCACGTATTATGAGATGGAGTGAGCAAAAGGAATGCACAGGACAACGAAATATAATTACTGTACAAACAAAACAGATAATGAGTTTTATTCTCATATAATATGACAGACAAAATTCATGAGAAAATTATATATCTTGGCTTTATCAATTCATTTGTAAAATACCTTTTAATTCCAATAAAACATGGGATTGAACTATACAGAAATGCAAAACAAACCAATTTAGTACCTTAACTATTTTTTTTATATCCTTCTTCATAATTCCACAATCAGCAATCTAGTCTATAGCAATTTTTTGTCTCTAACAAAGACACTGCAATAATAAATGGAAATACTACTAATAATAAATTGAAATACTCTGTAGCTCTAAAAAAGTGATAGTGATAAACTAATCGTGCTGGAATGTCAATATGTCTTCCTTACCAGAGATTTTGTTTAGGAAAGATTAATTTGGTTTGTGGCAAAATATTAACTTCACTTTAGACTCCACTTTAAAATTTTTCAAAAAAGGAAATGTTCAAGAATGTGTTCATTAAATAATGCAGATCAGAGCTATTTTGTCACTTCTGCAGCATGCCACTTTTGTACAAGTTACTTCACATGAAACAGCAAAGAGTAGAATTTACTGCCTTATAATCCTGGCAACAGAAATCACCTAGTATTCTATCCACTGCCCAATGTTTTTCCTAAATCTTGCCGACTCCCAAGAGTAGATATTTCTAGAGAATCTGGTGTATAACTCTCTCTTGCTATTTTTTTCCTCCATTTTTTGCTTCCGTATTTCTTCCTACAGATACTCACAGGTAAAAAGCAAAATGAACAATTTAGGTAATATGCAGCAATTTAGCATATGTTCGACTAACATTTCAAAATTGGTAAGACTCTCAGTGAGGTATCAGAACCAGAGGCCTTACTAAGTAATGGGCAACAAACTCTTTGGGGCCAAATTTGAAGCATTTCTTATCTTGGTGCTCTTTATAATTTGATCCAAATCATGAATCCTAAGCATTTAAGAATCTGACATTTACCTCCTCCAAAAATGTTCCTACCACAAAGAAATTTTCACTCTAGGGAACTGTAATGACCTTTCTTGTACTCTTACTCCATTGACAAGTTACACATGCCCATTTCATAAATAACAGACTTGTTCCTGTGACACTGGGTATTTTATTTTATGCTGTAAAAAACAGGTAAAAGATTTTAACTGTCAGAGATTTTAACACAGGAGATTGAAGTTATCTCTAGAATGGAAATCGCTCCAGTTTTGAATATGCATTCTTCCAATACCCAAACTGGGTTTGAATGCACAGTCTTCACCTCCTGCCTATTTCTCTCCTACAGGTATTTAGTCTCATCTTTTTACTTTGTTCTAGTTTACTTCGCCATAAGACTCATCTCTTGGGTTTAGTCATCCTTTAATTTTAGTAATGGAATGAGCTCTAGACATGCAATTAATTCTTGCTATAGAGGTATATAATTTTTTTAAACTATTCAGTTGTATTCATGCTCTTCAGTATTGAACAAACTCCTTTAAGGATGTTTATGCTTTAAGTCATTGAAGTGCAGAGGATAAAGTAATTTGTTTTCAAGGTCATACTTTTCATAGTTTAGGTAACTTATGGAATGGTTTGGGTTGGAAGACATGTTTAAAAGGCATCTAGTTCCAACCCACCAGCCACAGGCAAGGGCACTATCCACAAGAGCAGGTTGCTCAGAGCCCCATCCAGCCTGGCCTTGAACACCGCCAGGTATGAGGCATCCACAGTTCCCTGGACAACCTAACTTCATTCTAGGGAGAGTATATATGACACAAACTGTTTCATACACTTAATAATCATGGTTATCATCATCATCATCTTTTAATCAGGAGTGTGAGAGACTGGACTAGTTAATGACTTAACTGACCACCTGACCACCCAGGTGCAGAGGGTGCACAGCCATCACCGGAGGCTACAGCTGGGTGTTGAACAAGATAAGGGAAGAGGCTGGTAAGAGGCAAATTTTGCCTGTGGGCTGGTGCTTTTTATCATATCTATGCCCCTTTCATAACGGCTCAGGCATGAAAACACCCCTCCGGGAAAGTACTGGAACATTCATACATAGTCTGAAGGTATTCACACCTTCTGATAGGCCATAATTGGCTCAACTGTGCTGACATGAGTGGCAGCTGTGGCATCTTGGGAGGTGTCATGGATCATGAAAGACTTCTGAAGTGTCCTGTTATCCACAGCCTTACACCATTCAGTGTGAAACTCCCAGCCTCAGGAGAGGAACCTGGGCATTCCCACCTGAACCTGAGCGTATATAAACTGTGGAACTTCGGTGTTTTGTGGGCCTTTCCTATTCCTGACAGATCAAGACTGTCACCATCACTTCAGACAACAGACAGTGAAATTACAACAATCGTCTTGTGAGGTCCATGCGTGGTGATGTATTTCTATTCCTTTCCAAAAAATTTTTTGGGTTTTTTTATATTTGTAATATAAAAAATAACTTTTAAAAAAAGTTTTAATATAGCTTTTATATTGCTACATTACTACAGATAATAATAAACAAAATGGCTACATATGTGCTCCCCACCCATTGCAACCCAATTGTTCCAAAATAAACCCTACATATGTATGTTTATAAACACCAATCGTTCAGTATCGACTCTAATCTGCCCCAAGGAATCTAATACCAAAACCTGCGTTACCCTTGCCTTTTGGGGTGGGTTGTAGCAAGGATTAGTTTACGTTTTTTCCAACTTTTGTAGGAAGACACCCGTCTTCCAAGCCTTTTTTCTGGTAGAATTATAAAAATTGCTTTTAAAAGTGATCAAAACACACATTTCTTTCTTCGGTTCGTTACTGACTTATTTTGAACTTGTGTGAGATGTATTCCAGGAATAACTTTCTTGCAAAATGTCACATTTAATTTGACATTGCTTTAGCTGAATAAGTGAAAGAAATTAGTTACTTGAATATCTTTCATATTTTGTGCAAACAGGATGTTTTGCTCTTACAGTTTTACTTGTTCATTATGCTTTAATAAAAGACACTATGACATTCTAAATTAACATTTAGACTTAGGAATTGCAAAATTAACTGGAGTAATAGTTATTTCCTAACTTCCTCAGTCACTTCTATATGTGTGTTATCAAACTGACTGAATGCTATAAAATTTTATTTCTATTTCCTTATCTTCATACTATCATTGGCTTGCTAAAGATCTTGCTAGCTTCACACTGATGCACATGACATCTTTCTCACCTTGTTCTTACAGATCCACTTCTAATCCCAATCAAAATTCAGGAGTTCAAATATTTTGTATTGTCATTAACTGCACTATTATTTTAAATCTTGAACGTCTTTCTTATTAAGAAAATAATCCATGATATTTACATAAGACATTTTCTCTCTCTGTGAATACCTTGAACTTATTTATCTTATGGACCAATTGAAGTTAATTTGATTTCCATTGTACTTTTTACTTCTGCAATTTTTCATTGTACCTACTTTGGTGTTCCCATCACAATAATACTGACAATGGAAAATGAAGTAAAGAGATCAACAGACAAAAAGACTGAATTGGCTTGATTTTAGTGCCCTGTTTTCTACATGTATTCTTACAGCAGGACAGGAAGCCAAACAGGAGACTTCCAAGTAATCCTTTAACAGTACTTCCACAACAAGAGATCTAATCCTTTGAAATCATGGGCAGTAGGTAAAGTACAGGTACCTAGTTAGGAAGTGACTGTCAATGGATTGGGCCATTACAGAGATTAAGAACAAGCAAGCAAACAAACAAACAAAGTAGATCCCTATCAACAGATGAAAGAGCTTGGTTTTACTTCTCAATGAGTATTTGTTCTAACAAACAAAATATCCTTCTGACGTATACCAAAAACCCCATGCAACATTCAAATATAGAGCTCTGTTCAAATTGAATTAGTAACTTCTTACTGGCAAACTGGACACACTTTTTGATTTTTTTTAAATTTTTTTTCTCCTCTTTTGAAAATCTAGTCTTACTTGAAAATAAGCTGAAGAAGCACCACTAGGATTCACCCCTCAAAGTAAATCCAAACCACACATCCAGCCAAACACCAAGAATTCATCTGACTAGATGTCATTGTATTACAAACGTCTGCATCACAACTGGTCACCCTAGGCTCATTTGTCACCCATACATTTATGTTTCCAAGGTACAACTCACCTCACTCTAAAGTAGACCTCAACTAGATCCAATGCATTATGCCCTAGAAGTCAGCAAAATTAATCTCATCCCTTGTACCTGGCCTCATGGCCATTTTGCATCAAGTTAATCTCACACTACATACATAGTTCCCTGTTACACATGTGAACATGCCAATTTCCAAATATAAAGTTTGTACTGCCTTCTCTGTGTCATGTGTAGATACCTATATTACATACCACAAATTAATTCATATGAGCATATGGCTGCTATTAGCTTCAAACTGCGCCTAAGAAACATGCATAATAAAAGAAATAATAGAATCCCATATTATTAAAAAAAAAGACATTATTCCAAGTTATAGCCTACCATATTTAGTTAACATCTTCTAAGGTCATTATATAAAAACTGTATTAAAAGCTAAAATAAATAATATTAATCATATAGATAGAACTAATTAATGAGGCGGAACACAGTGTCCTCTAATATAAAGATGGTTAAGCCATAATAAAGAAGGTCAACTATACTTTGACCTAAGATCTACTCATTCTAAATTAAAAAAACCTGAATGTGTATATATGTAAGTTATTCTAATGTGGAGATTTTCTCTGTTAAATTCAAGTTCCTACAAATAAGATATCATATTCTCTGCAGCCATGATAAAAGAAAATTAAGTGTTATTTGATTTACATTATACTTCAGACTTTACAGGTATATTCCAATTTGCATGTTTGGTTTCTCAACATGTAAAAGTAGATGTTTTAGGAGCTGATAGTCCTATTTTTATCCTAAAATATTTATTGTAGACCAATTACATTTTATTATTTAAATGCTCTAAATCAAATTTCTCCTCACATAGAGAAGAAAACTTGATCATACTTCATGTATCAGATAAAGAGGAAATTAAAGTAGCTTCCCTTTTCTTGCACTTTTACACATTCAAGAAAATCATTTTAAAGTAATGTTAAAATTTCTATTTTGAATGCACAGTGCACAAATGTCTCTAAAAATACTAGGTTATCTGAAAACTCAGGTGTTTTTCAGGTTATGTATAAAAAAGGGTGTTTCTGTCAGTTTGGAATAAAATCAATTTTGTTCTCATTCCCTGTCTGTAAAATGAGTATAGCATATCCAGCTTCACAGGAAGGCTGCCACCATCTGCATAATGCTTTTCCTGTAAGGCACAAAAGTGTCCATAGAAAAATTTTGCCTTCAACACAGGATTCAAGATTCAGATCAGTGAGGTGAACTTGCTCATTTTCCTCTTAGTCTGTTTCCTTTCAGGTATACTCCCTGAAGTTGCTCACCACCAGCCTGACATTAGTCATTAGAATGTACTCTGTTCAGCCATTTCTGTATGGCAGTGACATATTTCTTCGCTTTGGCTATTATTTGGACTTTTTGGGAAATAGTCACAGAAACTATTTACAATGGTTGGGAAATAAACACAGAAACAACTCAGTCTGAGTTGGAAGCTACCCAGAAGGATCATCAAGTCCAACTCTTGAGTGAATGGCCCGTATGGGGATTGAACCCATGACCTTGGTGTTATTAGCACCAGGCTCTGACCAACTGAGCTCATCTATTATAGGCAAAAAAAAAAAAAAAAGACAGGAACATTACATTGCATCAACGGGAACACACATATTGCCAATGAGAAGTGAAAAAGTGAATGAATGCTAACATAAAATTTCATGTCAGAAGAGTCCTATAAACAGAGTTACTCTAAAAAATAAAATCTGCCAGCAGCTACCTTTGTTAAATAAGTTAACAGTAAATTTCTGCTATTGGATCACAGGAATATATCTCTATATATATATATATAGATAGACATAAAAAAGTTATAAACTAGTGTAACACAACCAGTGCTGTGATATATGTAAGGGAATTAGCAAAGTTTAGTCTGATGTATTCATTATGCAGTGGAAAACTACTGTGCCACTGCTGTCTCCACTTTTTCAGCTGAAGGTATTGGTTTCTTCTGTTTTATTCTTAATTCTTTCTATAAGTAGTAGTCACATATGGACAAATTGCAATTTTTGATTCTGGCACGCTGCTGCTCAGTTCTGAGTTTTAGAATGTAATTTCAAGTTGCTATTAATATAAGGTATGTCCTTTGTATTTTCATATATCTTTCTGCTGAGTGAAAAAAATTGATGTAGTGAAACTGCTAACAAGCTGAGCCTTTGAAACCATGGGCAGGTGATGAAAGCCACTTCATGTCTAAAGCATCCCCAGGTCACAGCTGTCACACTCACTGCAATTCATTGTTGTCACAATCTGCTGTCCCTGCTTGTTGTTGCTCTCCTCTTATTCATCCAACTCATATATCTAAACATTCCATTACAAAAAGACATCTAATGTTCGTCTCATGTTCGAAAGGGCACAACACTCTTCTGAAATATAATTCTGAAGATTTTAGAGCTCAGAGTTCACTGCCAAATCTAAGGTGTTGCTTTGTAAGGCTTCCCTTGTAATTTTGTCTTTGTCTCATCTCCTGAACATAGCAGGATAAAATGTTTAGTTAGTACATGATCTCAGCTTTATTCCAACTTCTTATCATGAAGAAATGAAATATTGCCCAGTAATAGAAAGGCATTTGAAGCTTTGTGAGTTTAAAGATAACAGCACTAGCTGTGAACTCGGCGAATTGGAAGGAAAGGTCAGCAAGTCATCTACTGTGGCACTGTTCACAAAGGCAATTCTTCTACCCAGTGAACCTAGTTGTTCATGATCTGAAGACTGATTTTCTAAGACTTAATTTTGTTCTTTGTTACTTAATTAGGTATGGTTACTATCGATTTACTTTTCAGACTAGAAATTTCTCACAGGCCTTCTAACTTTCAAGCAGTTTGCACTGGTAAACATGCTGTACTCTAATTTCAAATCTATGCTGTCATTTCAGGTTACAACTACAAACTCTCAGATAAGTGATTCAAAAACTTTTCAAGGCAATTTGTGGAAACATTGATACTAAGGAAAAAATATTTCAGTAAAATTAGGGTTAAAAAAATGAGTCAAACCATAACGAAAACAAAACAAAGACGTCTGCAAATGTAGCAGTAAAAAACTTGAAGCTATAGTTCTAATAACAAACAATTTCATGAAAGAGAGCAACTGCACTATTTTATCCATTCCTGTAAAAATAAAGAAAAAGGAGGTTTGACCTTCTCACTTACATTTATTCTTGAAGATATTTATTTTGATTGTAGTATAAGTTATTATTCATAAACATTACATTGCCAGCACAAGGTTCAAGAAGTATGCTGATTACAGTTTCCTGCCCAACTACTCAGTGCATATAATTCAATGGACATTAAAATCACAGCCTCTGACTATGCCTCGAGAAGAACAGGTAAATTGCCAGTGATGTTATGTCCATCCTCATGGGAAGAAAATCCCCTAACAATGACCTCATGCTTTTAAGTTTCTGGGGTTTATGTTTCAATCCAGTTCAGTATTAAAAAATAGGAACATAATTACTTGGCTGTGCTACCTCTATCCACATGACCATATCTATCTGCAATAGATAATAACAGAGGACATAAATCTAGACATGTATCACAACAGGGCTGAAGGAATGAGTAGGAAAGTCCTGCAAGAGTAAGTTCCTTAGCCCTTATAGTACTATTGAAATAACTATGTGCAGCAAGATCTTACATTTAGAAGTGAGTTTTGAGTGACAGATTAAAACTTGTGTTTATAGATTGACCTGTAGTAGAAATGTATTGTGAGCAATATGTCACAGGCCTTGTCTGAAGAAGTTACGGCAGCACTTCAGTAATGTTTCCATCACGTTCTACATAAATGACCCAAAATCCTTATCAGTGCAAACTTCAAAAGAAATGTGTATTTCATCCTTAGATGTGCACACTTTTCTAAAGAGAACTTAGGTTAATTTGGTCATTTAAAAAACATTTCATTGAAATCCACATATTTTTAAATTATGGTTATGTGCAAACCAGATGGGAACATGAAACCTGGTTTGTCAAATAACTTGCACAGGATGTTATGCCAGGAGTTATGCAAAAGTTGGCAGCTACAATGAATATTTAATTAGCATGAATATGAGAGCTGAATTTTCAAAAATGACAGAGATACATACTGTAGATTATTAACAAATAAATGCTTAAATATGCAAGATTTTGGAAAGAAATTATGATTTTCCAGTTACAATGTACTAATAGAATGTTTCAGAGAGCCTAAATTGCCAGGTACTTTCAAGGTCTTCACCTAGATTATAAGTAACCTATCACTGCTAGAGAAAGTAGATGAGCTACAAAAATGAACTTGTTAAGAAGTAAAGGACCACCAGGATCAGGAAAATTTTCTGATATGGGACTGCCTATGGTTAAAGTAATACACAGTTACATGATGACAGTGTCTCCCTTTCAGAGTCCAATAGTTTTAAACCTACTGGACAGATTTAGATCACATGAGCCAAAAGTGCTTCTCAGTTAAGTGCTTCCTGGGTCCAGCAATGTTCCCACAACGCAGTTAGATCTGTGAACAGAGCAGGACCTGCTTTCCACAAAAGGAAACCATTTTTACATGGCCTATGAGATATGTTGTACTCAAATGTACTTGATCTTGGTAACTGGAGACAAAGATCGGGGTCACACTGGAGTATGCTCCCATAGACATATTTAAATGTAGGCCATGATAACTTTGGCAATTTTAATAGCTACAACTAGCTTGTAAATCAACTTTACAAGCTAGAAGTCAGCTTGTCAAAGTTTAGAAACAGACTGTTACCAATGCTCATGAAGGTCAAATTTTATACTCTTAGATATAAAATCAAATAGCTCACAGAAAATGAAAGGAGGGAAAATAGCATGAAAATAGTGAAAACAAAGTTTTGTTGGCACAGTGATTCATATGTCAGGTGTCATTTAGCATGTGCTCCATCTCAATCTTCATTTTTTAGATACCTTTGTAGCACCAGTGGTCACTGTTCCAATTCAGAAAATAAATTTAGAATGAAATAAAGCGCCATATGTGTTCCAGAGAACATTAGTATCATGTAAATCTTACTAAATACCAATCAAGTAAAAATAGAAAAATAAAGGTGCAAAAATCACCATGTAATCAGACAGTTAGCAGCAGAGTGCTTATACTCCCAAGATATGGGCAAGATAGAAACTAGGGTGGGATCTAGTCTTGTTGGCATACTACGTAAATAAACAATTAGTCTCAAACCAATATCTTAACTCCTCACGTCAACAAAGGTGAGAAAGGGATGGCACTGAATGCCTCCAAAGAAGACCCTACATTTGGAAGTGTAGGTGACTAAATTAGGCCATCAGATCACATTTTTCTAGGTCATAGAAAACCATAGATTTGTTGAGTTTTAACTCAACAGTTCTTAGCAATTCTGTGTTTTGTCAGGTTAAAGAAGAAAGGTGCATCGGTGTGTTGAATGTCTTAATAAAGTCAGACCTCTTCACTCTGCTTAAATCATCATGAGCTTCAAATCTTTTGTAACTCCTGATTTGAAGGTCCAAGAGGGTCTAAGTTTACCTAATTTTTGCCAAAGGAATTGCATGAAAAGACAGATTTCCAACATAGCCCTGAAAAACCACATAAACTTGCCTTTGCATGTCTATTTCTAAGATACATTAGATAAAAGAATAAAAGTTGGTGTACTTTCTGTTTCTCATTTATTAGAACTAAAGAAGGATAAGAGGCAAAATGCAGATATTGGAATAAAGATCAAATCATAGTTATCTAATGGTAACAGAGAAATGTCTTTTAAAATTAAATGCCTTTAAAATGAAAACAGATCACCTTCAATAAGAGGAAGAAAAGACTCTATGCTTCTGGTAAACGTCTCTATAAATTAATATTAGATCAATTTAATTAAAGGCCACAAACAAAATCTGAAGCAGGTAGACAAGTTCAGATATCAGATATTTTTGAGATATCCCTATAATTCTGGCCTGCAGATTACTGCACTGTTCTGTTCTACTTCATTCCAATTTGTTCTGGAATTTGGCAGATTTAGGTTCTACACAGGTAAAGTATCAAATCTTTCAGCTTTCTTCGGATCACTTAGAGCATTTCAGGTCAAATGCTTAGATTTTAAATTAGGAAGAACAATCCCTTCTAATATAAGAAAAGTGTAATTTTCTCCTTGATATCTCAAGAAACATAGCCGTTAGATTACAGGCTATGAAATATGAGAAATAATGAAGCTGTGTATGAAAATCCTTCAACTTGAGTATTGCTTTAATACTGATTTAGAGAGAAGGAGGGAAACTGAGAAGGTAACAGTGGCCACCAGTAGTCTGTTGTGCTCCCAGAGTCACCATACTTAGTTCTCTTGTATTTACTGACCTTATGATTTACCTTAGAGTATTTGACACCTATACACCTTTATAATATTTATGATGGTTGGGAGTGGGCTACAGTTTGGTGCTTTTTGGTTCGGTTTGGTTTGTTCTCTAGTTACCTTAATAACAGATGTCTCCACTCTGGATGGAGGGCTCTGCACTTGTGCTGCTGCTGCCATGTTGGCGATGGTGCTGAGGTGGTTCATCTGGCTCATTGCCATCGTGACGGAGGCTGGAGGTAGGCTCACGGGAATCAGCGGATGGGGCATCATCATAAAAGGAAGTTCCAACCCTGTTGGGGAGGAAAATAGGGAAATAGGTTTATGCATCTTTTTTTAAGCACTATCTTCTTTTTCTCCTGATGGACAATATTCAAGTGATGGGTGACAAGATGGTTCACATTGCAGGAAAAAGCAGCTCTATGTCAGTTCTCTTCTGGGAGATGCATGGGTGAATCACTAGCAGCCATGGAGGGTTTCTAGCCACAAGGAGAGGCTATTAGACCTCTTAGTTTATTCATATCTGTGTAATGTATGATATCATTGCTAAGCAATGGCTATTGATTATAGTTTTTGATATCTGCTGTAAGGTGCCTTAGCAATGCGTCATTATGCCACTGATGCACAGGTTAGCAGTTATTTTAAGTATCAATTTTATTGCATACGTATTTGTTCTTTACTGTCTCCACTTCCCCTGCTTAATACTTTAAAGGAAGTATTCCAGTATTCCACACATCTTTGATTTTTTCATTGCCTATTTATAAAAACACAAAAAAAAGAGACAGGAACTAGAAAACCGCTGATGTTAGAGCTGAAAGATGTCAACCCGTACCATTTGGCAGAAGGTGGTTCTGTTGAAGTGGGTTGAGAGGATGGCTAACTGGAACATTATGCTGTCCAGGCAAGTTGGGGTGGTTAACAGAGGCCTGTGATCCTTGGGTGGGGGGAGACTGAAGTTTTTCTTTATCCCAAGAACCATCACTGCTGCCTGTGGGGAATGAATATATATTATTTGGATGAATGAAGACTCCAAATTTTCAATTTCTGAATTTGGAAGCAAGGTCAGCATTCTAACCTTTTTTGCAAGTGGCATTTTTTTTATTTTCTTTTTTTAATATGTGGTTTGGGGAGAGGACTTTAGTGTTGGGGTTTTTTTCCATCCTCTGAAAGAGGTATTAAGAAAAACTTTTTAAAGTTAAGAGCTAGCACACAAACCTAAAAGTATTAGAGTCGTGCTCATTCACATGAAGTCTGTGTTTTGTGTATATTTTACATACACTTTTCCCATCCTTAGAATGGAAAACTATATATGGCATTTTTTTAATGTGTGAGAGAATATTTTTGCCTAAAAAATGTCTAAAAAAAAAAAGTCCTGTTATGCCAATTAAAACTTCAACTACAATTATATTGTGTCCTGTATTTGTGAATAAATAAATATTATGTGAAGTAACTGAAAATTTAATTTATTGAGGGCACCAACATGCATGCATATATGCTTGGCTGATTATTCTCTTTTGTATATTTAATTTTTATTTCATATTATTAATTAAAATGTAAGGGATTACACTGATTCTTGCAGTCTTCTGCTAGTGGAACAGACTAACAGCAAAGAAGAATGTGGACAAACAAGTACTGAGATGAAAAATAATTCATTTATTTGAGAAACACCCTTTTCACTATTGCAGACTTCCTCATAACAAATAACCATAGAATTAATTAAGATACAATTAAAGGACAATAAGATACACTCTGTATAAAGGACAATAACAATTAATATCTCATTATTAATTTGTATATTTATATGAAATGGAAAGGTTAAAATCTTCATACCTGACAAGCTGTATTATTCTTGGTGTGTACTTATGTATAATGCTGAGATTGAGTGCATGTATGTTTATGCATGCACAGTTATCTATACACTCACCATATGAGTTTATTTACCATACACAATCAATAAACAATGTTTGAATATATTAATAAATATGGATATATGCATGCATTCTCAGCAGTATTAATATACCCATCAGCAATATATGATTGCTTCCTTTTTCATGTAGAGCACAATATCAACCTCCTACTATTTTCATGGGAGCATCTCTTGATAGGGACTTTAGGATAACATAATTCAAGATGTATTTGATCTATGCTCAGTTTCTATTTAGCATTATGGATTATAGCAAAGTGCATATTTCTGCATGTTTTTCTACATACATCCTACTCCTTAATGAACAACAGGGCCTGAAAAACAACAGGAATGATACCACCTCCTTCTTACTTCAGTAGAAAGGGGATAAGCCCATTAGTCTTGACATATTTTACCATGGTTTTCATTGGATGACAAAAGCACAGAAGTTGGTAGAATTCCAATTTAATTTCTCTAGATCTATTAAAAACCTGATTGTAAAAGCTGTACAACATAGTTTATAATGAAAAATACTCCATTATTGCCATGATTTTCTTTCCCTAGTTACTTCAGGAAGACAGTTAAGGCTCAATATAAATTCTAACTCATTAGCTCAATACTGTCTCAATCCCAGTGTAAATTGTTCAGAAGTAGGTAATGAAAATTCAGTCCAAAGTCTCCCGCAATCAAACAAAGCAATTTCATGAAACAATGAAGAGAATCAATTATATGAGATACTTTTATTATTTTACAAGAAATTTTCATAACCTTTATGCAGTGAACATACTTGAGCCGGTAAAAGCATTATTTGAATCTCACGACCTCTGACAAGTGAACAGGTTTCCTTGTATTTTGAAAACTGAGACACTCTCAAAAAGCATGAGCATACTTTTAAACACATAGTGAAGCAGCTAAATCTTATCTGGAAAATTATTTTTTTTTCCTTTGAATTTTATATTCTATAATTTTCTGCTTTTTACGATTGTGATGTACATATTTCACTCCCTAACATACAGCCCTACCCCACCCTCCTGTTTTGCTATCCCTTCTGAAGAGTTTATAGCAACCCATTGCAGCACTCCATTCATGGAAGTCATCCCACCATGTCTTCATGCTGGTAACTACACCATAGTTTTCCTGCTGCACAATGGCTTCCAGCTCTTCCTGTTTGGTGGCCATGCTGTGTGCATTGCTGTAGATGCACTTCAGTAGGCCTATTGATCCTATCATTGATCTTTTTGGGGGAGACAAGCCTTAATTCCTACATGACTATTGTCAGGTGCTTCCGCAATTTCTAACACATCAATAACCCACTTTGCAGTCTTTGCCACCACATAGCTCTCCATCCTCTACCTCCAGTGAGATGGCAGAGCAAAGGACCTTGCTGAAACACTGTCCTTCAAACACTGGTGTGCCTCTTCCAGACATCTCTAATGACCTTGATTTTATCCGTTTCCCCCTTTAAATCTAGGTTAAAGCTCTTTCAGTGAGCCCTACTAACTCCTGTTTCCCCTTTGAGCTGGGTGTACCGTCTCCTAAAGATAGATAGATAGATAGATAGATAGATAGATAGATAGATAGATATAGGAAGAATACAAATAATACATAAATATATATTGATAATTATATGAATATTTGTTAGCATTATAACAAAGATGTTTGCATTTTATAGGGCTGCTGAATTCCCAGTAATAAGATATTTTCCCTATTTTTATCAGCAAGATCTTCTACAGTGCAGTTAATTTCATGTTACATGCTGATGTTCGATATGGAGATGGAGTCAATTCTTCTGTGACCCTTCCTAACCTGGTCAACGAATTTTGCAAGGTCAATCATAGTTTGCCAATTACGGCTCTGCTTATGTGGCTCAGAAATTAGAGCTTTTCTAAATCAGTACTCTTTTCTGCCTCAAAATTACAGTGTCTACTGTTTTAGCGTGATATTGAACCCAATAATAAATTGGAAGAGAGAAGACAAGCTTCAGAAAGTGAAGTATCAAGGCTAGCATTTAGTGGCAGTGTTTTTAATACTTTTAGTCTGGAATCATCTGTTAATATTTGCTTATATGGAAAATGATTTGTAGACAGAATCCAATCCACAACATTAGAAACCACTTTCAAACTTCAGACCGTTGAGCTCCCAAACACTTTAAGTGAACAGACATGGATACAAATAGTCTTGGCCATCCACTGTGTTTTTCTTATCTAGTTAAACAGAACACTTTTCCTCTTGGAGGAAATAGTTATTTTCATTAATGTCAAAGCAAAATAAGTGTTATTCCTTAGACACTATTCACTGTCTGCACAACAAAGTGCAAGCTACCAGTTCTGTCACTTTTTACATTTGATTTTGATTTAATGCATACAGTGGTTTCAAAGAGTATTAAAAATCTGTTGCCTTCTTCCTCTTCACTTGTTGCCCTGCTGGAGGCTTATGTTTTTCCAGTTTCCATCAGTGGTTGTCAAGTCTTTGTAATAGGATTAAAAGCTTGGACACCTGATATCCCTGGTTGCTGCAGTTCACCCTCATAAAAGCTGTTTGCTTTAAATTGAGAGAAAATCAGTTTTTAGTGGCATAATTAATTAAATTATGCAAAGTGTTCCAGATTCGGCATAACACTTTCTGAAGCAGCAATTGGAAGCTCTACATTGCATTCAAACAGCATTTCAATTGACGCTGCACTAGGCTGACCATATAGTACCATTTTCAAGCCTTTCAAGCACAAGGGATCCAATTTTGAAATGCAAATGCTTAATGTTGAGTGCTCAAACCCCATACATATGTACTTGAATAGGCAATTTGGTAGCCAACTACGTATTTCATGTGTGATAGCGCTAATACAAGCACTCAAAAAATTGAAATGAAGTTCCAAATGTAAGTACACGTGCTTAAAAACCAAGCTCAGATATCTCACGTTTACTCATGATGGACAACCTGATGGAACAAGAATGACAATACTTTTTCACAATTTAAAAGGCATAGTACAGAATCCCTTGCTTTCCTCATCACCAATATTTCAGCACATATTTTCCGTAATGTGAGTTACCTTCTCACATAATCAGCAGTTACACAACAAACCATTATTTGTACACTGAAGTGGGTCTGTAAAAGCCTGATGCCTGGATTATTTGTATTCATTAGTAGCACAATTAGGTAGCTAAGGATGGTAATAATAAATTGAAACAATTCTGGACTGGAAGGTAACACAGCCAAGAAAAAGAAAATGAAGCAGAGAACTAGTGTACAATGTAAGCCTTGCAAACAAACACTGATCTAAACGTACCAGGTTCATTTTATAATCATTACTTTTACTTGAAGACTCCTTTTCCTTTTTTCATTCTGACCCTATTAGGATTCAGGTTGCTTAAATTTCGGTTCCTACAATGTGAGCTGAACAGTTTAGTTTCTGTGATAGTCAGCAGGGATCCAGCCAACAGGTTCTAGAGAACTGCTGAACTCACTCTGTGGGAGACAGACCTGTCTTTGGTCAGCTGAATCTGCATCTGCTGGTTCCACAGACTATGATGACCCTTCTGCCAGACTCAGTTCAATAGCCTAAACACATAACATCTGAGATGGCCAAAACAATTTGATTCAGGTCTTACAGGGTTGGTGAGTATTACACAGAACCTGTAGGAGACCCCAAGGCTATCTGGAGGTGTAGATCAGGCAGGATACTTGAGGGTATCTAAGCTAGTAGCATATATCTATGCCTGGGCAACTAAGTGAAACTTTTTGTGATTATAGGTGGTTATTATAAATTAAAATTAGGCTATCTGCCTGGCCCTTGGGTCTTTCCCTTCCTTTCATCTGGAAAACTTGATATTTTATGGAATTCCAGAGAACACTACAAGCCTGTCTTTAGGCAAGTGAAACCCAGCCCTGGCTCAGGGATAGTTTCAGGTAGCATTATATACACAAGCAATATCACATAGCAAAACACAAGAGTCTGATTTCCTACTAAGAATTCAAACTACTTTTTTTTTTGTGTGTGTGTGTGGCTACTGATCTCCTTTTAGTCTCCTAATCTTTCTGTTATCTTCTGTGTTTGCTGAAACAATTTGTATCTCAGCAACAATTACCAAACAAAGCATCAGTATCAGCTGTGTTGGCTCATTTTTCTGAAGTGGACTATTCACGATCTAGGCTATTTATGTCCACTGGAAAATATGTATAATCAGCATGCTGAAAATTGGTAATCTTAGCCTCCTGACAGTGAGGGAACCATTTCATAAACTTCCCAAATTAAATACTGCTGCTTTAGTCTTCGAATTGTTCTAAATTTGTGATTTGACTTCTGTATAATTCAGTTCCTTAAAATCAGCTGTACAATTTATCTGCAATATATGAGTGTTGTGGGACTATATAAAGGACACACATTTACAGACAAAGGCATTTTTCTCCAGTCTCTATGTTACGGTTACATCATTAAAAGGAAAAAAAAAAACTTTGCCATTTGTAAATAGTATCTGTCTAATATTATTGATACTTGGATTGCCACCTCTTCTGAGAACACAAAGTGATCAGGAGAAAAAGTACTACGACACAGAAAAAATGAGTTTCCCAAGACTTCTCTGTAACCCTTTGTATTTGGCTTTACATAAGGATTTTTCTTTTCTTTTTTACCCCCTCACAAAGTTTTCCATTGTTTTGCATTGTTTTGGGTTTTTTTGGTTATATAATCATGTTTATGCTCTTAAATAGGCCATGAGCAACATGGGTTCTTAATTAAAAATTTTCATAATTTTCTCTGTATCGTGACAGCAGGAAATTAAAAAAAAAAAACAAAAAAAAACCAAAAAAAAAACAAAACAAAAAAAAAAACCAAAAGACCACTATTCTCTGATAAACATTTTCCAACAGAAATATATAAAGGAGAAGCCAAAAGAACCTTTGGAATTACATATTGTTTCTTCTTTGCTGATAACAGTAGCAATCTGAAAAATAGGTAGTAGCCTCAGTCACGTAGACTGCTTCATTCACTGTATTAATTTTATTGCATACTTGTTTTGTGGCAATGGCAAAGAAATTATAACTGCACTTTGCACCATATGCCAAATTTGTACCCACTTTACTTTTTCCATATTTATGTTCTGATAATGAAAACTGTAGCAGAAACTGTTAATTCCAGGAAATAAGATTGAATTCTAAATGCTGAATACCAGAGTATAGGCTTAGTCATTAATCAGAAAATACTGAATTTATATAAGTTAATAAGTGAAAGAATTTTTTTTACAGTTACAATGAATCCCATAGAATATAGATATTTTATACTAATCCTTCATTATTTCACCAAAAAGATTAACACAGGAAAAGCTTTTTAAAATTCAATTTAATGAATAATGAAACTGTCCAAGACAACTGAAAGCTCAGCAACTCAGTTACAGGCTGTATGACATTTACCTAAAAATAGATTTTCCATTTGTCTCCTTTTACTAATATCTAACTTGCACTAATTTCATAGACAAAACCCAGTTTATTTGTATGGTTATATGATCTTATAAGATAATGCAATTTTAAATATGCAAAAATAAATCTGTGACATCAACAAGAAACAAAAAATCAGATGTGTTGTATGCACTGTGTTGAGGAAAATAAAAACTGGACCCCATTTTCCTGTCAGGTACACCTGAGTAAATAGGCTAACTTCAGACCAGAAAGCTAGAAGTACAGCTAGTCCCTTGAGGCAGAGTTTTTAAAATATAAAGACTAATGAACCATCAGAAGTCAACCAAAAACCACCAAAACCTACATTTTCCTTATCTCTCAACACAATGAACATCACAAAGCATTTTGCGAACATCTCGATTACACTTGTATGTGCTTTTATACAAAAATTTCCCGTTTAGTAGATAATTAATGTATTACTATATATAGTCATTGCGTGTAATTGTGGATACGAATATTTTCTGTATGCTTAAGGAACAGGTAAGAGTGAATATGCCTGGCTGATTTGTCTATAACCACATGTTTAGAACATTTTCTGAAAAATACAAGTTTAAGTTTTTTTAGAGTATGATCCTATTACTTCAGTTTATAAAGAAAGAAGTAATCCTCATTCAATTTGTTGCTCTGTATAATCAATATAACAGACTCAGTATAATCAGCTTCCTTTTTAATACAGTGGAAACTAAAACAGACAGGTCCAGAAACTTGTCCAAGATGAGAGACACAAGTTTGAGCTTCTGAGTGATTCCTGCCTATGAGTAAGTGCCTAAGCTTTCCTGAAAATATGGATTTGGATGGGAATTCATGATTAATATCTACACTGGTCTGATACAGGCAATTTCTCAGTTGGTATGGACCCTGATTTTTGATCCTTACTACCTCTAGTCTGAGTTTTACAGCCTCTAATTCGATATTAGCAGAAACAAAAAAAGTAAACCAAGGCAATATACCATGTATGCATTCAGTAACTTGTCTTCCCCCTCTTCTTTATCCTTACTAAAAAAAATTCTTAAAAAGTTTTGAAAAATAATAATCTAATTACTGCCCCTTTAACTCCAGAAAAGTCCTGCAGATTTTCAGGACATCTAAGTATGGCTGACAGTTCTGTATAAACAACTAAAGAAAAACAAATACTAGACTATCCTCATAAATACATTAAAGTGCAAAAATTAATTGCATAGACAAAATGCATAAAGAGAGAATGTTAAGTTTCCTAATGCCTGCTAGTAAATAGACTTGTTAGTTTGTCCACACTTTGCCTCACCTGTTACAGCTGTGTTGCAATATGAAAAAATAAGAGAAGCAAGATATATTGGGCTTGAAAGCACTGAAATTAAAAGCAAGAAGGCCTCTGTAAAATCATGTTCAATCTGTTCCAAAGAAGATGAACCAGGGATGAAAATGCAAAGCAGGGAGGTTGACATATTACAGGTAATCATGTTTATTGATGATTTTTTTTAAAAAATTGCTGAACTAAAGAGGAATATTTCAATTTTCAGCACAAATGCTGCACAAACTCTTTACGGTATATAGGCTCTAAAAGGTTGCACACAGAATGCCTTCTTGAACATCATTCTTCAGATTTTTACTCACTGAATTTTTTTAGTCGTTTTCTTAGGAAGAACGGCTAAGTTATCAAAAATCAGTCCTTAATAATCAACAGATTAATATCCAGTCTTAAGCAAAGTTGATCGCAAGGTCTCATAGCAATTACATCCCTATGCTCTCTGGGAAAACAAATGCAAGTTGGCTGCATGAAACCCCACCAGCTGCAGCAAGTTTCAGGCACTCTCCAGAGCACATGGCTGTGTTTCCCATTCAGGGAAAAGGAGATTTATGTTTGCCCAGACATTGGCTTGATGAGCAGCATGGGGCTGGACACAGAGGTTTCCGAATCGATGCTGTGTCTCTTCCACACTAGAAAACTGCATTGGAAAAGTCAGAAGGCTGCACAAGCTCTGAGGCTCACAGAGCCATTTCCCCCTCCTTTGGGAAGCAGGTGCTAACTCAAAGCTTTGTGAGGAATTGTCTTACTTTTGAGCAGCTTGTAAAGCTTTGATGCATGACCATTCTGCTACAGTCTCTAATTTTTAGGTCTTATATAGTCCTTTTGTAAATTTGCAGCATGTAATAGGCTCGGGTCTCAAAGGAATCCAGTGATGATGATTATTATAATGATTATTATTAAAAATACTTACATGATTACTATTAAAAAATACCTTTTTCTAGCTCTTAAGTGCACAACTTCACTACTTCAATGTCATTTGAGCACAGATGTACATATCTGTGCACACCTCTACCTTTGTCACACACAGACACAAAAGAAATGTGTAAATACATAAATGGTACAACAAATGGTCAGTTAGAATTTTACTAAAAAGTATCTTCTTTTCACATACTCGGATTTGTAAATGGAGCATATTTGTCCACCAGCTCAAAATCCAGTATGTTCAGCCTAGCAAACAAAATCATACTGTGCTTCCTCCGTTCAAGAATAACACATACATTTTCTTGTGTTCGGCACGGAGTGAGAATCATTATTACATCTCAGCTGATATTCAGCATTTCCTTATGCTACAGTAACTTTGTTGTTCACTTAAGTCTTTAGGTTTTTTTGCATAGTTCCACGTCCCAAGACAGATGACTGTACCATTCCGTTACCTAAAGGAGGACACCTTACCTAAGAGTTTATGGATCCTGAGTCCTGTTTCAGGACTGCTGAAACTGTTTATGCACATGATTTATTGTTTTCTCAGGATGACAGTGAAAAAAGTGACAACTAGTATGACTAGTAATAACAGTAGTAGTAATAATATGTGACAGCTAGAGCAGGTGGACACCCCTGGCCCCAAAGGGCTTATAGTGTGAAAATACTGAAAGAAACAGTACATATACACAGACAATTGGCGACAAGGAATTTCCCTCAGTAAGAAAGATCTACATATAATTGCATACCTGTTTTAATTGCTTCTCACAATTGCTGTTGTTTATGCCAAAAAGGATCATTTTTTCTGTGAGACTTAGTCTATGAACATTCTCTATTTATGTATTGATACCCTACTCTACTCAGAACTGCTGCTGGTTTTTTTCTGACTTACAAAATGATCAAAGGTAAAATCTTCACACAAAGGCAGCTAAAAGTATGAAATTGGATTAAGAGGGTAGCAATGTGAAAGTGATGCATCTTAAACGGTAAATTTCTCAAATATTTCTTTGGATTTTTGTGATCTGGGGGGAAGGAGGGTGTTATTACTTTCTAATTTGTTTTGATATTTTTGTTTCTTTTTAAAATGGAAAGAAACCACTATCTTAAAGTTATTTAACATAAAATATTTATATACTTCAAAAGATCTCTCGATCACTGTTGCCAATAACCATCTCCAGTGGCAAAAATTTTCACCTAATGTGAAGAGACAAAAGTGTCAAGCCAGTGTTTGACAAAAAAGCCTATTGTCATTAAATGATAGCATGTTATGATAATTTATTCAATATTGGCTTTACAGTTGCCTCTTTTTTTTTTTTCTGTAATAGTTCTAGGACAAGGAAGTTCACCTAAGCTATTATACCAAGATTTAGTACTCTGAACTTTACCAAGCCCACATGAATTTTATTCATTGTAGTCATTCCTGTGTCGTACATCAAACTGATTTGTGAAAAATACACACACCTTTTAAGTGTACTTCAAACAATTTCTTTAACTGTGTCTTAGACAAAATTCCTAGCAAGGTGTTTACATCCAGGTCTCATTTAGTAAAAATCAGAATGTTACATTTTTTCAATGATCAGAAAAAGACAAAAACACACATCTTACTATGTTTCCTAGCTCCAACAATCTTTCTTTGTGATAAGTAACTCATCTGATCAGAGATGAGGGGAGTTACATAACAGGAGAGAAAATAGGTAGCCAAAAAGTATTTTTTCTTCACCCTGCCTTGACTCAATTAGTGACAATGTTCTCCAGGTCAGAGCTGTGGGTACAATTTTGAGAAAGATAACCTCCGTTCCCAAGTCTCTTGCAAGTCTGAACTGTCTGACCAAGTTTTGACCAGTGGCGGCTATTATGAAATAACAAGGTGGGCTAGATGCCTTCTCAGCAACCTATGTTCAGTCCTCTGCACATCCAGTGGATAAAGATGTTTCTGTATATTGAGTCCCTCAGACTTAAGCCCTACAAACAAGACGGTACCACCATACATTAGCAATTTACATTAATCAGCTTAGTGTAGAATGATAGAACCATAGAATGATTTGGGTTGGAAGAGACCTAAAAGATCATGTAGTTCCATGCCTCTGCCATGGTTGGGGGGTTTGTAGCTATTTGTAGGTTATCACTCATTCTAAGTTCCTCAAAACAAAAACACCTCAGCTGGAGATCTGGTTTCCACTATGGTGGCCAAAAACCTGAAAGTTGCATGAAATTTTTCTACTACTGGATCTAGCAATTTGTTTTGTGCTGCTTAAAACAAACAAACAAACAAACATGATAGTTTTAGATTAAAAACTATTTAGGCTTAGACCTTGAACTAAAACTTCGGACAAGGGCCAGAAGTTTTTCTGATGCTTCAGGAAAAATTATGCAAAATTTTGTTTCAAATTCTAAAAAAAATTTTATTCTGATTTAGGATTTTTGTTTCTCCAAAATGAAAGTGAACATTTTTTCAGAAGCCTTGTTTTCCGAAACCATCTCTCTAGTGTACAGTCAATATAGATTTCCAACAAAAATAAAAAGCTGCATTTCTTGCTTTTAAATCATCCAGACACGAAAGCACAGACGAATTGCTGACAGGCAACAATTATCCCAGAAATCAAATCCTAGAATTCGAATTTGGCCTAGGGGCCAGAATACAATGTTACAATGGTATTCTTAGAAATGGAATTACAAGTAGAAGCACCTGACACTTGGCATACAAATTCGGCATGCAGCTTACATGCCCCACAAGATACAAAATACATAATTCCACAATTATATTCTAAACCAGGAAAACATCTAGAAACAATTTTAAAATATCTTTCCCTTTAAAAGGTTAAGACTGAAGTACTGTTTCCACTGAAGTCAGTGAGACTTGATTAAGGCCAAAATTTCATTCTGGTTGCCTTGATGTACCAGTCTGAGCACAACAGCACAAAGAGACACATCCTAATTCAGAGTAGTGCCTAGGCATGTTAGCTCAAAGGATATACAAATGCTAAAAACTGGCTAAAATGTTTATTATCTTGTGGCTAATCTTTCAAGGGGTAAAATATGTAACTTAAATATGAGATATATGATAACAGAATATTTGTCCTGTAAAGTGATTCACTGAAAAAGAAAATTTAAATACCGAGACTACTCTTAGTTTCCACAGGGATTTCTGCGCAGTCTTCAGGATTGACACTGTGTTAAAGTATTAGTACAATTTTTCAAGCAGATTAGTCTGAACACAATGCTTTGAAAAATTTAAAAAAGAGAACAGATAGCAAATGTCACTTCTTTAGTAGCTACAAAATGCAAACTCCAAGTGTTTTAACCTAATGAATAAATGAGTTCGTCCTTTATGTATAAAATATAGTTTGTGTTTGTTGCACAAGTTTTTTAATAATAGATGAATTTTAGGTTTGCTTCAACATATTCAATAAAGTGTGATTAATTTGGTTTTTCAAAAATGCAAACTAGACATTACTATATTACTCTGCAAAATGCACAGCTTGCAACATTATTGTCTCTGTGGGATCTTAAATTGAATTGTAAAATGTGTCTTATTTCCAGTTTGATTTATGTAAGAAATTTCAGTGGATAATGCCCTTTTTGAAGTTTCAATGCTTTCTCCAAAGAAAAAATACATAACTAAAAATCATGACATAGCTTATTATAAATCACAGCAAAGTTTTATCCTTACTTAATGTTCCACTTAAAAATCATATACTGATGCTACATATTAGATTCAATTCAGTGAATTAACTTTTTTTTGAAGCTTCGTATTATGACAGATTATATAACGCATTTTTGACATGTTCTGTGATTTTATTGCGATATTCTAAGTAATTACCAAATCTCTTTTTCTCTAAAAAAGCTTTCCTGTGCCCTGAGAATTAATCTATGATACCATTTAACTTGGCTTTTTGAAGTAAATATCACTAGATAAAAAGCCAGCTGGTTCTGAATAATGGGATACTTGAATGAATGTATTAGTGTTTGAAAATGAGAGTACAAATCTTTTAAAAAGATTAATTTCCATAAGAAAGATAGCTCACAGATCTACAAAAGAATAAATTCAAAACATAATAAACTGGCAGAAAGAGAGGTAGATTAAAGCAAAGGCAGCAGCACCTTGTTATTGCAGCTGTTGTATAGCAGTGATTCTGTATCAATTATAACATTTGGTAGGTATGGGCAGCCTCTTCAAAGGCTTCAGTATAAAGCTTGGACCTGGAATACACAGCACACCCTATGTAATAACTTGAGTGATTAATTTTTTTTTCTTAACAGGACATAACTTTTGTTCCTAACAATTGAGTCTCTGGGAAGAGTTACAAAGACGCTTCTGACTTTAATGTGAATAGCTAACATCAGTTTTGTTTTTTATTAAAGATTTGGATATGAATTTATCTTTATCATGGAAAGAGCTTGGCTTTATCAACACACACAAATGCTGACATCAGCATGTAAGCTGACTTTTGTTGTCCTATGGACTTTATTTTCAATATCCTGTTTCAAAATATGTTTCCTTGAAAGGGTCTAGGATTCTGTGAACACAATTGCTTTGGCTAAATATTAATGAAACAAAGTTTGCTGATGCCACTAAATACTGCAGGTTTGCATAAACAAATGCTGAGCCTCAAAGAATTAAATCATACTGGGACAAACTTTAAAGTACATGGGGTGTTTGTTTGCTTTTTGATGATGGAATTAATCTAGTTTCCATCAGACCTACATCAAGTTTTTCACTAGTAGGGTGGAAGCCAGTTTGCTCTTAGTAACCTGTACTGGGCAATCTAGTGAGTTTGTCCAGAAACAGTATCCTCAAAGGATAGTATTAGTATTAGTACTAATTAGTTACTAGTAGTATTAGTAAAGTGCGGGGAATTACACCTGCCAAATCCAAATAACAAACAGCAAGACTTTCTTCTATGGTAACAGACATCATGTGCTGAAAATGCTAGTACCAACATCATTTAGGCAACAGGAGTTAAATGTTCCAAAATAATGTTCCTTTCTTGCAGAACTGCTGGAGAGCGGGTTTCACAGACATGAGCGTCTGGGCCATACCAGTGCAGATGCAGGAGAGTAGCAAGTTTCTAAACAAGTCTAATAGGCATTTGAAACACAATTGCAATAATTTCTATCTTAGTCAGACTCCATCAGATTTTCAAGTGATCAGAACAAGGTATTCTAGTGTCATCATAATGACAAATTTGAATTCCTTCCTCCAAAGCTTAGAAGCATTAAAATCAAATGAAAATATTCGAATACTGAAAGATATTTCTGTTTCTATCCTGACTCATTCTGTGTGGAAGCTGAATCATTGCTGCTGTTGAAACCTAGAAAAATGAATAATGGCTTGAGGGCAGACCCTCAGGTATTTTAGATAAAATTTTAGATAAAAATTTTACAAAATTATAACAGTGATTACTGAAAATATAGTCATAGTTTACATGTACATAAACTGTACTATGTACAATTTGCACAATTCTTATATATACATTTAAAAGACAAATTTCAACATAATTTTTAAAAGCATCCTAACAGAAAAGTTGCAAGGAACATTGCAATTTAAATGTAACATAAAAGTTGTAAAAACATTCAGAACTGGCCTGAAGTACCTAATCCTGAACTTCCATGTTGTTCTGATATTTTTTCAGTTCGGTTCAGCATCTTTTGGTTTATATCTTGTCTTATACGTTTATGGATTTATTAGATATATAATACACATTTTTCTATATGTGTATACTTTCTACATCACTAAAAACAAAATTTCTAATTTCAATGCTTTCGAATTAGTATATTTCAAAATTTTTTTTGCATTCTAAATTTTTTAAATTTTGTCATATCACTAACAAGTGAAATGAAAGCAGATCCTGAAATGGTGAGATTTCACATGGAGTGACTATAATCAGACACTGACACAGACTACAAATGACCTGCTCTTTTGAATGCTATTCAAAATAATAATTGCAGAATGGGAGTGAAAGCAGCGGTTTGGTATAAGGTCACATCAAAGTTAATAACTAGTTAACAACTAGAGTTAATAGTTAGTCCCTGACAGTTGAGCCCAAGTAAGTGGCCATGTTGTACGACAGAACCCGTTACCCCAAACTTCAGCTACGCCAAGAGCACTGCATGGTCAGCAGAGCCCCATAAGGAACGAATTATGAAGGCATGATGACTCACAGATTTTCTCTCAGATGCTCATCCCTCTTGTCAGAGATCATTAGAGAACTATTCTACTGAACATGCAAACACACAGGACACTTGTGTGCACTATAAATGTCAAATATAGCATGCTTTCTGTACTATACAGTTACACTGCCAGGCACAGAAATGCCTGCTGCCCTGCCAGACAATGGCAGACTTCAGTGAAAGAAGAACCAAGTCAAAAGACTAGAATTAGATCTGTGCAACAGCTGCAATGACTCATCTCAAAGTTCATACTTTCCTCCATTATTTTAATTTGCTAAGTCAAATAAACTGCCAGACTCCCTTGTACACTTTGAGAACACTGCAGACCTCCACACAGGAATTAGCTTTCAGCAATTAAGAATAATTTGAACCGAGTAAATGAACATAAAAACAAATCAGGGAAGTATTTCAAGATTAAGGCAAATGTCTATTGCAATGCAACTGAAAGGTCTTTAAACATTACAAATAATTCATTTTAGAATTCAGTGACATTTACTATGAAAATATGTTTCTTTTTAGTCTTTGTTAAAACTGGCTGCAAAATGTTTACAGCAATTTTCTGAAAGCAACTCCAGATTCTTTTTTAATCATACTACTTCAGGAAAGCTGCTTTTAGTTAAAATACAAAAATCGTAGTTACAAGGTTTCTGCAAACATAACTGCCATTCCATTAAGGAAATGGCACAGCAAACAGTAAATAGTGGCCCCAAGGGAAATGTAAGTATTGATTTTATTACTATGTTGGTTGGGTTGTATTTGCAATTGTCAACTCTAATTTTAGACTGTGCATTAAGTATCCTTATAATAGCTTAAGGAAAAGAGCAAATATTAATTAGAACATATTGATAATGTTTTTATAAGTCTTAGATTTAGTGCTTACCAAGCACATGTTTTGAAAACATACAAACCTACTTCTTGCTTGTAAACGTAGCTAATAAATGAATAGGCAGAAACTATAATTACATGGATTATATGATACATTTTTGCATCAAAACATCTACTGGATGCAATTACTTTAAAACTAAATTGAAGTGCAAAGATATTTCTTATTGCACATGACCATGCTATGGCAAATAAGGTTGAAGGCACTGATGAAATACCAAATTATAAATACAGAGATTGATTATGACTTTCATCCCAGCAACTGCTTTTTGACTCTTGGATTCCTATTCACCATTTACTCTTTAAGCATAGATGTTTGCTATACACAGAAACTGCAGAATGGTTTATATTTGCAGATGCTACTAAAGGTAATTCATGTCCTCTTTTTCCTAGTCTTTAATTAATTTAAAACAGTACTTACATAAAACCAAACTTATTATACATTATCATTTGTTCCTGATAATGTCCACGTCCTTAACTAGCAGAAGGCTTATGACTCACTTCGGTATTACATTGAGAAAAGAAAGTAGCAGGCAGATTAAAGTAACCAACAGAAAATGAAGGTTTAATGCTGCTACTTCAAAGTTGCACAATTGTCCTATATGAAATGACATATGGTAAGTATGTGGTGATGGTAATTTCAAACAATGCAAGACTGATTGGACAATTCACAGGAAAAGGATTTCCTACCCATATGTACTTCGCATTTCAGTTTACAGTGTGACTTGCACAAAAGGTACATTACAAGTGCCAGCTGAGGAAGCTGACACTTCAGAAAAATCAATTCCTCATAAATTTCTTGCTTAAAGTGTTTAATATTTAAAGGTAGCTGAAACCAACTGCTTGTGTCACCTACGGTGTTGTCAACTCTTGCAATTGTATCACCAATCCTGATACCATTCATACTTCTTAAAAATCTCTGCTACAAGTACATGATGATTTTAGTATCTCAGTTTAGATTAAAAAAAAAATCCTGCTTCTTGCAGTAGTGTGATGTAATATCCCAAATTAAGTGGCTGTCCCTGTGACTGGGTGAGCACTACCATCTGAGGGACACCTCCCCAGGCATGGCCATACTTCCAGCCCTGCCAGGGACCTCAGGCTTCTGGGGTGCAGCTGGACATTTACCCTGGGTTTATTTACCTCTGTTGACTAGGTTTTACAATGTTGTGAAGCTTTGTTCTAAACCTTAAGAAAACAGGTTACGAGCACAGTACTGTCAAAATACTATTTTTCAGGCAAATAGCTTGCAACAGTTCTGTACCTATCGCAGAGTCTACTTGTACTATGCAAACATGCCGACTGCTGTTTGGGCGGGCTTGACAGGCTTCTCCTATTCTCTTGACAGAGGAAATGAAGACCTTACTGAATTTTTTCCTGCCCTTACCCACACTACCTGTGTGGATCATGCATAGGGACAGATTTGCTTCATGGGATGCAGAAAGGGCATACCTTTGTGGCTCAGTGTGCTCTTCTCTCATACCCAGAAAGAGCCAAGCCCACAAGGTACCACTACCACCACTTTGTTCTCCACCAAAGCAGAGCCTCTTGTAGAGCTGGCGTGGGACCTGGGCAAGAAAAGGCTTTCCATATGTATCCTCTGCAGATTATACAACCTAATAGCCTCTGCAGAAGCCTGAAGGTGAATAAGCTGGAGTATGTTATGTTTGGCATGTACCAATGCACGCAGATGTATAAAAGTTCAAGGACCACATTTGTTATGCGTGTATTTATACTGTCTTTCCTCCCAGGGGACATCAAGATCTTAGTCTATTAAAGTCTAAATAACACTTAGGTGGTGCAGAGTGGATTGTTCGTGGTCACCTGATAAAAGTAAACTTCCTTATTCATACGGGTTACTAAAATCTGTGGCTATTGATTTCACTCAGCTGTTATGTATATTATACTGCTGTATCTTTGCTACAGGTATTTAAAGTAGACATAAAAATACAAAAATAAAATAATAAACCTAAATGACAGGGTTTATTTCATAAGCTATACATTTTCTGCCGTAGTAGTGAAGGGCTTCAGCAATGTAAGTGCAAAATGTCTGTAAGAAAAAGGAAATGTGGACTTCTAACTGTGTAAATCGGACTGCAGTGAGCCCTGATTAAGCTACTTTTTTACAGTGGATTTTATACTTTGAGCAAATGCAATATTCTTAATATAATAATTTCTTAATGCACATATAATAATCAATGCCCAGGATTGATACACTGGAATATGGCTAAAATTGTTAATCTCAATATTATTTCAATAATGTTTCTTAAAATAAAATGCTTCTGTAAATGATGACATTATATGATTATTTGAAATCCTTACTAAAGAAATCTTGTTTCTGTTGTTGTTGTCTAACAAGACCACAATGTTGCATCATTTAACAGGCCTGAGAAGGCAGGCAACAGAAAAAAAAACATCTCTTGGAGTACAAACCTCTTTGCGTATTAAGCAAGCAAACCCATGTAACTTCATGTTTAGCAATAATAACTGTATACTGTTTCTCAAAGAAAAATCCACTGTGCCAATTTCAATCATGCCAGATGTTATTACCAGTATTTATTCTTGTTAAAAATTTGAATTATAGCAGGAGAGCCTGCAATTTTCTTTTTTATGTCAGAATATGTATATATATATAAGAAGAAGAAAGGTAAGCAAGTGTCAGTGTTATTTGAACCAAGGGAAAAAGAAAAGAAATAAAGAAATGAGCATTTTATTTTACTAAAGCAGCATTAACAAAGTCACTGACAATTTTAAACAGGGTTTATTTTTCACATACACAGAAATAAAAGTGTTTACCCTCAGAGAAATCTCTGTTGTGATGAGGAGTGCACTGCCCCTTAAAGCCTCAAATCTTCCCCTTGCGCACCCTGACAAAAGTTCAGGGGTGATCTGCTGCTCAGAGACGCATTCTACCTCTGCTAATACAACTTTCTGCCAATACAAGATAGTGTTGATGAGACTGCTAGTTTTCTCCCAGGGAGACTGGGTTATATTCCTGGAAGCAGCTGAAATTAAAGGGAGTTCTTAATTTTAGTGAGGAGGTTAAAGCATTCCAAAATACACACCGCTCAACTCACAGGAATTTGGAATGTGTTGCGTAAATAGCTCTAGCTGGTGACATTTTCTAAGGCTAAACAAGCTGCTTGGAAAAATGGTTTGTGCTGAGTCTTAGAATCACTAGTAAAACAACATCAGAAGTTCACTACTTGATTTACACATGGTCCTACAAGGAAGTTTAAAAATAATACTCCTAATTTTATTTCAGCATATGAACTGATTACCCTGAATGTATTTGAATACCTAGAAATCAGAAGGGTTTGATACACAAACCTTTTGAAAGAGAGTCCGAGTTTCTCTTCCGTGAACCGGTTTCTCATACCACAGATGGTAGCCCAGGAGGGGAAATGAGTTCTGCAGACTCACCACCCACCGGTAGGGGAAGGGAGGGAGCGGACATTGCGGCTAGTTTTGACCCTACCCCCCAGAATACCAAGCAGAATTGCTTCAAGTCACAATTTCCTTCTTATGCTGCTCCCAGGGCAGCATGCAATTATGTACTGCAACTGGCTTAGGGCAGGCTGGGTCTACAATTAGTCCCTTGACCTTGCTGAGACTAACAGTGTGAGTAAGGTGAGCATGACATATCTCTCTCTCAAAATTCTCAATTATTTTATACAACTAATGTAACAGTAATTTCCCTGCATCTTAAAGAAATTACTCGCTATCATAAAAAGAGACTTGCCTATAAACTCAACTAAAAGGTCAAAATGATAGTTTTAATTCAAAGTTTCCATAGCTTTCTCGATAAAATGAGTATGAATATAGATTGTCGCTTTATTTCTACTTTCCATTTAAAAGCTTAGGATTTTCTTCTACTTTCTGTAATAGGTTTATTAGTTATAGCTCTATTACAACAATACTCAAGGAAGTTCCATTCATATCATAGACAATTATCTGTGATAAAGCTCATGGCAGAAACTGTAGATGGAATAAATGCTGACATGGATACATTAATGCACATGCCACTCACATCGTGTCAGGTACAGCTACCCCTTAGGTTTGAAGATACAAATGCTCCTTTCAGCACTTTGGCATATCTCAAGTAATTAGAAGCCATCTGCTGAAATCTTCTACGTTCAGCCTCAAACAGCCATCTTGAAATGGTTCGGGCTTTATGTCATGCCGGAGGGCATACCTTTCCTTCCATGCTTAAACTGAAAGAGGCCTCAGACAGTGAGTAAGAATGAGATCATGGAGAGAAAAAAACACTGCCAGGACTCTGACCTAGGCTGTCCAATTAATTGTCAGTGAGTTAAAACAATGCAAACTCATTAAACAAACAAATACAAATCCAAACTTCTAAATTAAAGATGAAATGTGGGTCAGTTTGGGACCCAATCATTAATTAAATAATCCATAATAGCCAATTAAAATAGAATATCAGGAGGAACTGAGGCAAGGAGAGATGGCTCAGTTAATCACAGAGTGAGCAGAATGTGTTTCTTCTCATCTCGTAGCCAAGATGCAACATACATCTACTGCATCCAGTAATGGGCACAGAAGCCGGTATCCATGGTTGCAGAGGAAGACTTTTCAGGGCAACATTAAAATACCACAGCAAACAGAACTCCATGAAAAGTCTCTATTTTTATCTTCCAGTCAGAGAATCCTCAGGAGTGGGGTTGCAACCTTTCTGTAACATCTGCCTTACACACACAGTAGAAAAAAACTATTATTCCTTACTATCTAAAAGGTCACTTAATGAGACAGATATAAAGAATAAAACATGCCACAGTATATGCTTTGAATGATTAATCATACTGAGTTTTAAACATGTGATCACAGTTCAGTGATATTTTCTGTAAGATGAATAAGATACTATCCAGTGAGGGAGTTACCATGCAATAGTAGCATACAATAAATAATAAATGGAGAAAATACCCAATCATAAAGTTGAAGAACATTTCTGACTGCACAATATTAATGGAGATCAAAAAGGCAACTAACCCATGTGTAATACATGAGTAGTGAGAAGTAACCTCCAGAACTTCCATGTAAATCAGTTAGTTATAAAGCATACTGGGTCAAGGTTTACTGAAGCAACTTCTCACAACCATAAAAATCACTTATTGGAACAGCTGATTCTACAGCATGTATGATGAGAAGATGCTTTTTAGTAATCCTGACTAAAAATTAAAGATGTTGCTTTGGCCAGTGACTATAGTTGGCTTATCAAGAGCGGTCACAGCAATGTAATTTAGACAGCTCGCACAAGACAGGTGTGTGACCCTAAAAAAGCAGATTATAAAGTCCCTGAATCTACTTCACTTCAAACAGCAAAATTAGTCATGAAAGCCTCATAAAGTCTAGATCCCTTTCTACACCATCTCTGCTATGCTAAGCACAACACTGAAAAGTGGAGTCAATGCACAGACATGCTTCAGAACCTGATCTTCCACGCAGCTTTGATTAAGAATGTAAGCATGTATAATGCAAATATCAACATACAGAAAATTTAGCATAATCAAAAATGAAAATATTCAAGACTATACCAGCTATTTTTTAGTTAGAATGAAGCAAGTTTATCAGTTAGGAAATATGAAAGGACAATACAGTATAAATACATTTTCAGAAATCCACATAGAAATTTTGTATATGATTTTGAGGATATATTGCTCAGAAATATAGAATATTATAAAAATAATTTGGGGGATTTTGCAAATGGCTATTGGGTGAAATTAACTTTTTTACAAGAGAGTTTTTCATTGCAAAGAACTCTACCAAGTTTTCAAAATTTAAAACAATTATCTAACATCCTTACTCTGTGCAGCTTTGCACTGATATCCTTGAGTATAAATCCTAGAAGCACATTAATCTTCACCTGTTCAATACAAGTTTCTTAACTACACAGAACCCTACAACAAGTGCACTTTTCCTCATTCAAATCACTGCAGTCATACCCCAACAGTGCTCATGGTATAATTATTTTTGGCTGACGAACCAGCAAAACTCACCTATCTGTTAATCAGTTAGTATGTCATATTGAAGGGGTATTACAATACTATTTTGTAAAGCCAGTAATATATCTATCTTTCCTTGACAGAACAATTAATCACATGTTAAAGGTGATTTCTGCACATAGGGCAAATTTCTGCTTGTGACCACAGAAGTATCTAGTTGAGTCCTGGCTGAATCTCCTCCAGCTCATCCCATCTCTGCATAGGATGGGATCCCATCCCTACCTGCTTACATGAATAGCTTGTCTCCATTAATAAAGGCCTAGAAGAATCACTTACAAAATGACAGATCTAAAGACACTCAGAGGGTGAACAGAGAAGCCAGAGGTATTAAACCTTTTTCCATAACCTCCCTTATGCACCATAGCCAACAACAGGAGCCCCTGAGCTGAAATTTACTAGCTGGAGAACACAAAAGACAGGAAACATCAGGAGACATTACTTCAACAGGCAAACAGGGTCCACTATTAGGCAGTATTACTCAAAGACGGGGGAAAAAAAGCACAAAAACACACACCCAGTGCCTCTAGAACTTGGTCAGTAGCTTCAACCACAAAAAAGGAAAAGCAAAAGATCTACTAAAATTGCCTTAACTATGAAGTTCTGTAATTAAAAGTGAAATCAAATAGAGAAATGAGGAGCAGATGTTGGTTTTATTTCTGTATGTTGACTTTATTAAGGAAACATTTCCCCATTCTCCCCCCCAAGACATCCTTTTCTTTCATTTATGTGCTATGATTCCTATTATTTTCTTTTCCTACTAAACAACCGTAACCTTCATCAGTACAATGAAGCCATTCACGTCTAAATTCTTGTTGCACTTGGGATTTTTCTTTATGTGTTTTGTAATTGTTGTAGTTGATTTATAACTTTTATGTCTCAGATGTAAAATGGAAGTAGAATACAATCTTTTTTACTCTACTCTGATTAACACCTGTAAGAACACAAGAGATATACAAAAATAGTCTTTTTTTTCTTTTTTTTAAAGAACTCCTTCTCTAATTACTTTGTTTTAGAAAGCTACTGAAGACCTCCCCTGATAGGAATTAAACCAGCACCCAGTTGGTGCTTTATTGTCTCTTGAACAAAATGATTTATTGTTTGTAGTCTGAAAGCAAAAAAGGAGGAAAATTACATTTTCTTGTACCAGTAGCCCTATTACTTTTTCTACATTATTCTTTGAAGATTACAATAACCAATATTATAATGGTACCAGTAATAGTTAACTCTAACAAAGCTGCTTACATAAAAGCAGGGACAACTGAGATCACTGTACCTCATGACGATTTAACCTTAGATGTTAAATCTTGTGTTTCTTACCTCAGCATGACCCGCCATAATGTTCAAATTTCAATTTATCTCCTACCCTAGAGTCTGAACATAACTGATTTTTTAAAAATTATTTTTTAAGGTTTCAAATAAAGAAAGCTTAATTAAGTAGGAACAGGCCAAAAATACAAGAAAAATTGTAAAGAAGAGGAAGTCAGAAATCCTTTATGTGAGTCTAAACTATGAATAGCAAACTAATTTTAAGATTATTTATTTGCTGTATCAATGAGAATTTAATGGGTTTTTTAAATACATTGATTAAAAAGTCTAAGCTCTTACTGCTTATGGAAAAAGTGTTGTAAATGGGCAAAAGAGGTTTATACCAAGCTGCATACCTAAACCCAAATGTACAAGATGTATATAGATGCACATGCCCAGCAGATGAAAAGTTGGAAATTCAAAACGCCTTTGTCAAAAAAGAGGCCATTATAAGAGCAATGATGCTGTGAGTGCAGGAAGTTGTTTATCTTCCAAACTTCCAACTACAGCTCTTTCCCCACATTTTTCAGCAACTCCATGGAATTTGGATTCGGTATTAGCAGAACATACTCCAATGCACCCCATGAAGTTCCAGAAGAACATTTTTGTGAAGTTGGCTGAAGTTGGGGAACTGTTTAACAATGGGATTTATTTTGATTTGGATGAGGACATTATAAAACTACTGATACTCCATGAGAAAAGAGACGAAGAAGGAAAATGCATCACATTCTTAACAGAGATGTTTGTTGGTACAAACTCAGGATGATATGCATCATGGAGGGAACATGACCAGACATGAGTATTTCTGGAAAATTCCTTTAGGCCAGGTTATAACCACCATGATTTATCTTCTTTCTCTTCAAAAACTGTTTCTATTTAGACAAGGCTGAGAAAAATTGCTAAAATAACTTTTAAACAGATAAGACAAAATATCACAAAATTTTACCATTATTTAAATATTGATTATTAGTTGCACCAGTCACATTATTAATTCTGGATGTTACAGAAAGGAGAATCTTTAAAAGGCTCACTAATATAGGTGCAAATTAAGGCAAGCAAGACATTTTGAAATATTTTTGCTGTATTGTTAGTGACACTATTTGCTCTCTGAGACAGGGGAACTGTGTTGCACATGGTACTGCAAGCTCTGGAGGTCTATTCAGTCATCTGCTGTCATTTCAGGTGCCCTGATGTGGTGTCTGATATGTCCCCACCGGGCGGGCTCACGAATATGAAAGAGCACCTACCTGCATATGATCTATGCCATTCAGGAGTAGAGGCTGGAGGCCAAGTGGGATGCCCGAAGGCATTCCAAAAGGTACAAGGTACTTTACTGAATCAAGTTGCTGATGTCTTTCTTGCTGGAAGTTCTTTCATAATGGTGAATTGTCAGAGAGTAGGAAACTCTGTAGCAAGCTGCATAACGCTCACCCAAAAAGCCTGAGTGGAAGACTTCTCTTTTGTAATCTTTAGATAATCTTCATTGCATTGTCCAGAAAAGTGTGATTTATACCCTGTAATCTTCAGCTAATAAAAAAAAAACCATACCCTAGTCTATGAGTGCTTGCTCATTTAATCTTAGACATAATTTAGGATCTTTAAATGCATATAACCTAGAACAAAGTTTCTATTTTTAAAACACCTTTCCTTTTAGCAAAACTAGGTGGAATTAAACAAGAAAATTACATACTTCAGATGTGAGAAACTGAAGTATACTCAAGTATAATTTTAACAATGTTATGCCCTATAATGAGTTGACCTTCTATTCTCCTTAACCCTTTTTTTCCATCAAAGCCACCTACACCCACTTTGCCTTCTGTTTCTCTAATCTGCAATTATTTATGTTTTCTTCATGCTGCTTTATCCACCATGGGAGCAAAATTGTATTTGGTGAAATATAGAGCTAATTATACCATGAACCCAGCAACAAAAAGACAGAGCAGATGTTACTTCAGACGTGCTAACAGTCCCTATGCTTAAAGCACACATAGTAAAGGACTGAACGCAGCATTGGAAAAATAAAAACATGATGGGCTTAAACATGTGGAAAGAAATTAGCACAAAACTCAAACAGAATGACATACTTAATAGGCTCTAAGCCATTTATTCAGTGGTTGTATTCAGCACCGATTTTGCATTAATTCAACGCATATGTGAGGCTATACATGGGGTCAAATATTGCATATTAGGCAATTATGCTCAACTTCTTCTGATCTCAGTACCCAGTTTTCTTCAGGATCCCTTGTGCCTGTCTATCAACAATCCGTCCACATCTTTATCTACCTGAACATTTTTCAAAACACAGAAAATACATATAAGAATAACTGTAGAGGCAAAAAAAAAAAAAAAAAAGAAGGAAAGAAGAAAAAGATCCTTTCTAGAGTTTTTTAGCTTTTTCCTCACTGTAAGCAAGCAAGAGCTAGAAAACAGACCTTAAAAAATGAATTAATAACAGGAAGACAGTTTGGCATTTACTATAAGAAGTTTATCAGCATTATAGTGAGGTCTCTCAGCAGTCTACATGGTCGCCTCTGCAAGTAGGGGATTACCAGAGCACTCTTTTCCCCTCCCTTATTAATAAACTTCCACAAGACTATTATTTCTCTTTCTCTATCACAAGTAAACTTCCTCAAAACTAAAAATAAGTCTATATAGAGCTGAACATAAAATTGCAATATTTCCCTGTCCAAGTTGGAAATGATTAAGGATAACTCGTAAACCTGTATGTCAGGCAAAATTCCTGTAATTCCAATTATTTTGTATAGACTAATGCACTCTACATTTGCCATGTACCCTCTCACCTCAGTAGAGTCTAGTGACTCCTCTGTATAGCTAAATTGCTCTATAATAAAAGTAAAATAAACCTCATTCAGTAGATACCTGATAGTTTATAGTAAGATACAAAGATAGCACATCACCAGCCAAGCTTCAATAGAAAAAATTGAGACCACACAGAATTCAGCAAACACAAATTTGAATCATGAGCTGCAGAAGCACTAAATACATTATCACAGTAAATCACTTTCACAGGTGTGCAGTACCAAATCTGAAAGGGCACTTCCCACTTCACTAAACTACACATTGTCACCATGCAACTAGTTCAACACCACTAATGGGAAAAAAAAAAAAAAATTAAAAAGGTGTGATCTTAAATTCATCCTTGAAGAGATACATGCCTGCATAAAATGTATTTGCCCAGTGATAAATCATAGAGAAATAACTCTAGTAAGAGATATCCATAATACAGAACTTCAAATAACTGCTTAAAAACACACATAACGAGACTAATCACAGTACTCCAGAAAGCAACATGTCTTTAACAGCAATCATCACAGTATGAAATCAACTTGAGCTTATTACATTTGGCTGAATAATCTAAAATTGTAGGACTAAAAATAATTATTGATAAAAGATAGGACATAAAACCTCCCTAGCTGTTTGAATCTAAGAATATCAGGGGATGGAATGAATGTTGAATTTATGTTGTGGAAAATTGGTCCCAAGTTGGTTTTACACTTCATCAGAAAGCACTTTTGTCTTGTATGCAAACAGTTAATGAAGCATACCAAAACTGAAACTTTTTTGCTAGCGCTGGTGTGGTAAGAATCAGAGCATATTCCATAACTTGCAGAACATTCAAGAAACATGATAGATTTTTCATTTATTCTTCTTTGGTTATAATGCAGAATCCTATAATTTTAAATAAGATTTCTTCTTGCATTTTCAAGTATTGTTTTATACAGCTTGCTGTTGCAGAAATAGTATAGCCTTTCATATCTAAAGCATTCTTTTTTGTTCCTTTACAGAGCATTCTCAAGAAAAGATGACACCACATAAGTTAACTGGTGCTCTAATAAATTCTAAGAATGTATGGATTCTTTACAAGCTCTCATGCTAGATATGTGACTGGTTCTAAGATATTACAGTTGCACCTATCTCTATTTTATTTTTGTTTTATTTTGTTTCAGCTATTCTCATAGTTGAAAACAAGAAACTAATTATTCCAAGTGGATAATAGACTATTGTGTCCGTTCTAGAGAAAATGGGCAGGACAGCCTCTTTCATACCAAGACTGAAACAAACATATAGAACAGGGAGGGCTTTACAATACTCTGAACACTTGCCTTTAAAAGGCTTTCCTTTCATATTGCAATTTCATGACTTTTGCATCAAGAATTTGTCTGCAGAATTATGTCTGAGTATGGAAACCAGCTCAATTATCTCAACCATACACGCTCTTACTAACTTTGGGAAATTACTGGGCTTACACAGCTGAACAAATGATCGGTGAACTCCAGTCAATCACCACATCAAAAAGAAAGTCCCAACTGCAAAGACAAATGGCATCAATGCTCTGCAGGAGGGGACAAAGCTGCCTAAAAAATGGTGTAATGCAGGGACTGAATGCATTTATTTACTCAAGAATCACAAAGGCTGTTTTATCTGTGCAATCCAGCCCTTTATCACTTATCCGGTAAAGAAGCTCCCATCAGCAGACCAACATGATAAACACTACTAATATAGATTATACCGAATGCTCGAACTTCAGGAAATTGGTGTACACTGTTTTCTGCCACACATCCTCATTAAACAAGCCCACCAATTAAGGGCACAAAGTACAACTTTGAGCAGCCCTTGCTAAAAAAGAAAAATTAAAATTATCTGCCATTAACAGCTTACAGGAAGATGAATCCACCAAGCTGCACATCAACTGTACAGCCTGGGGTATGTTTCAACAATTACTATCATCAAACCCACCCAAATTATAACAGAATACAAGTTTGGGGCACTCCAGTTACAGTTAGGACTGCAGAAGTTCATAACACTTAAATTAATAAGTCAGATGACGTTGCAATGCCTGTTCTTACGCTTTGAGTACCACCAAAGTAGATTTCATATAAATAGATTAAATACATAGTAGACCTAAACCATCTTCAATAACAGTTTCTGAAGATTCCTCATGTTTCTAACATACACAATAGCTGACATACAGCCTCTTCATTTTTATTTTTTTGTTTATCATGCCATAATATGCTGACAAAAAAAAAAGGTTTTGCTAACATGCTTATGTTTTTTACTACACACTTGCACTACTCCACTTTGACCAAGACTTTTACACTCATAAGAGATTTTCCAAAGGTGGCCAGCCCAGAAGGGTTTGCAGGGCCCCACCCAAAGAAATGTGTGGTAAAGCATTATCATACAGCTATCCATTTCTGGCAGAGGCAGTTTACTCACATTCAAATTTGGATAGTGAACTTGTTGGAGCTCATTAGCTAAGAAAGCTGGGCTTGATTAATGTTTTAATATAAATCTTTCAAGAAAGCCCAACTGCAGCAAGAAATGGAAGTGGAGGTTTACAAGACACCACTCCCTCCCTTCCTCCCTCTCTCCCTCCCTCCCTCCCTCCCTCTCTCTGAGTCCATAGCAAGGAACTGCTTCAGCATGGTGTGAAGGGACATCATGCGGCTGGTGGTGCTGTCTTTCAGATGAGATATAAAACTGAGTTCTGACAACTTACAGTCATTAAATATCCCATGGCACTTTTCACAGGAGTACATGTGTTAACCCATATGTCCTGGCTATATTCCAAATGCATAATTGCATTCTGCCTACCTAAATTCCCTATGCAGTTTCAGCGGCATGAAGAACTATTTATTCTCTTTCTCTCTTCTTTCCATCATTGCTCTTTGGCATTTATCCTGAGGTCCAAGAAAAGGCATAGATATACCACAATACCTAACTTTTAGCTGGCAGACATAAAAGAATTGAAGGCAACTTATATATACAAAACAATGCGCAGGAAAAAAGGGGGTCCTCAGAATTCAAAGAAAAAGAAGAAAAGGAAAAAAAGAGTGGGGAGCCACCTAAGACAGACAGGGCAAAAATATCAAGAACAAGAAAAACTCAGAACTGTTATGATATTCAGTCTAGGTCTTAAGTAACCAGCAGTTTTAAAAGTATCTCCATTCCTCTGGGCTGTCCCAGGCCTTCATAGACTTGTAATGGGACTGGCAGGATTTTAAGATTGTACTTGGGGACATAGATATTTAAATTACCCTTAAACTCCCCATCAACTGCAGTCCTGATGATAGCCATCTAGTCTGTTAAGTTAAAAACAAAGATGCATTTCAAGTTATAATTCTACATTTTACGTTTTAAATAGACTGTAGGAAAAAACAGATAGAGAAAGAGGCCCTCCACACTGGCTAATAATATGCTTTCACAGGAGATGGTCAAAAGAAGTTTAAGTCACTCACACCGACCATATTTCCTTAGAGATGCCTTACTGACTAGAGCTCACACCACCCAACCTGGTGGAACTTAGAGTGGCTTCTTGCTTTGTGCCCAATGCCACACATCAAGAAAGGGTATGTGCTGAATTCTGCCCTACAGATCACAGGTCTGAAACCAGTCTATGCAGATATATTTAATCTTTTAAAACACATTTATTGACTTTTTTTTTTTTTTGATAGCTAAAGAGTAAATAATACAGATACCAAGGAAATCAGCCCTGCCTAATCCTTTTCTTGGTAGAGGACACACAACTCAGCTAATGAAGTGTTTGCACCTAAATTCACTTTACTGAAATATTCAATGTAAGTAACCAGCCGCCTCATGCCCTGTATAGTCAATGGGCAGTCAGCTGTACACAACAATTCACATATACATCATTCCACACTGGGGATATCTATCTCTTTTTGAACTGTGGATAATTGAATTCCAAACTTCACTACTTTATGAAGTTAGAGAAGTTAAACAGGACTGATTCCAAACATTTTTTTCTCCTTTCTCTTTTTCTGTGAAAATCATTATATTTCTAACATAAAAGAAGTACAATGAATTATGTAGAAGGACAACCAAAGTAAGATTTTGGTTTTTTTTGGTGAAATTATCTATACTCTCATCCATAGTCTTATTCTTACCATTAACTCTAAATGGTTTTCAGTTGCATTACGCAGTGAATAAAACATATTTTCTTGTAGCCAAAATTAATAATTAAAATAATATTGGGTGGCAGTCAAGGGAGGGGGATGTTTACTTGATGTTTACTCACATCTCTGAACTAACCAGCACCGAGCTTTCTTCAATATTAAAATCACTGTATCTTGAGGTTTTTTTGAGGACATACATTCAGGTCTTAGATTATACTGATAAGCTCCCAAAAAAACCCAAAACAACCTCCATACACTTTGTGAGCATGACTGCATGAAATAAAGGCAGGTCTGATGGATGTTTAAATAATGTAAATTACATTTTGTAATGTATGTCCCTGATTCTCTTTTCACTTATGCTGCTGTAAATCAGGGGGGGAAAAAAAGCCCTCTGTGGATTTTCATAAACTTACTCTGCTCAAAAGCTGATACAGCTGAGAAAAAATCAAATATTCTTCATTTAAATATTGATTGTGCACTTAGGAAATTAAAATAGTTGTGATGCATATACTGAAAATAAATACAATTTTTAATATATATTACCTTTTGTAAGCTTATAGGCTTAGAGAGAATTCCAAGTAACTAGCTTGTCTGAAATGAAAACATGAATATTCCTAACAAAAGTGTTTTGTATTGAGGGGATTAGAGGGCAGCAGTTTAGCTTGGAAGCCTTTGGAATATCCTACGTAAAAACAGGTCATTTTAAATATTATAAAACCCCCAAACTTTAATACAGAACAACAGATTGTGCTAAACTCACAATCCCCTTTCTTCTTCTCCCTCTGACATGCAAACACCTGACACACAAAGGGAGTCACATTCAGAAGGAGATTATGATGCAATGATCTCGTTGTGAATGTTGCATTATGGTTTCAGCATCGCTGTAAGAGCTCCCCTGGCACTTGTGCTTACAGCAATTTGAATTTCTCTGGCAGCTAGGTATGATTTGTGACAGATTTCAGCTTTGCTCTTCATTGAAGGAGTACACTGGCAAGTGCTTGAGGTATTTACCATGGAGATAGGAAAGAAGAAAATGTGAAGAGGAACATTTGAGGTAGTCCTTTTTAGGGATTTTTTTTTCCTTTTTTCTTTTTAACAATGATGATTTTTTTTTTAGTTTTACATTATCCAAATCAGTTCTTTTTCAATGGCATCATTTTGTGCTTCTTAGAAAAAGCTGTCTCACTACACTGTTGTATTTGAAGGATTATTCCACTTGCCATGATAGTGAGACCCTGCTAATTTTAATGATTGTTATGAATTATCACTAGCCAAATGCTCCATGTACAGTACAAAGAATCAATTGATTGTACTGTAGTTTGTGGCATGAGTGGAAAAATGTTTGCTTATACGTTCTTTACATGAATTACAGATGTAAACTTGTTTACACGGTTTGGAAAATCTTAAGATGACAAAGCAGTTGTCTTTTTATACCGGAAAATACCTTAAACTTTTCTGAAATATGTAGGGCCAGCAGTCAGGTTACATGTTTGGCACTGGATTCCCCCAAAAGTTTGCTGAGCCAAAGCCTCTGCATTTAGGGCAAATGAACAAGTTCCCAAAGCTCATCTACAAAGATTGTTCTCTGTATCTCTTCTGCCATAAAAGCAGCAGCAAGCAGCGGCATGCAAAGTTTCTCTAAAATTTTCTTGGTCTGCAGACAAGATCTTATCTGGATTCCTTCCTCATTCCCATATGTAAGTAGTGGAAGTAGTCCCCAGGGAACATAGACAGCTCCATAGCAAAGGCTGCACTCTGAGGAGAAGCATTCAGGGTACAATGACAATGTGCTGGCCGGCTCTGGCAAGAACTGATGAATGAGAAATTTGATCGGGAATACTGCACAGCCTACAAAGAGAAAACCTGCATTTGATAAAGGATTGAGCTGGACTGGGTTTAGGCTAATAAAGTTTGTATCTCATCCAACAGAGTGGATCCAAATTTCCATTCACGTGTAAAAATAGCCTATCGATTAAAGCATATTTCTTCCTCTTTGGCCCTGTTTTTCAATTATTTTATTTCAGACAATAAGTTTGGCAAGTTCTTTTGTTAACACAGTTCCTGTTATTTTAAAAGCAACAGATTTTATGGCTCATGGTTATCATCTGAGAAATATGTACATGAAAGAATGTATAGGAGGTGTCAGGTGCACCCTTGGGAGGATAAGAATGCCCACATGGGACCAAGCCTTCTACAAGTAGTCATTTCTGTATGAATGGGTGAAAAATGTTCTTTTGCATTTGCAGGTGTTCTATATTCAAAAAGTACAGCATAAGATATGACTTAAGGATTAACCCTCTAATCTGCCACGCATCCTCAACTCAGGGTTCCAAATATGAGAACCCAGTCTTCAAAATAATTTAAAGAAATTATTAAATTAAAGGATTAATTTAATTAAAGGATGTATATAAAAAGACATTAACTACATTTGTGTAGCTATGTGATCTTTTTGATTTACTTAATTAATTTTTAAATGTTATATGCATAGTCTTTAGAAATTAATGAAACAATGCAGATTTGATTTATTTAATTTAGAAAATATTACAGTACATCTGGAACGTCATGGGTTCATTATTATCTGCTAACTGAAAATGTGGAGCTGTAATACAAATTACATAAAATTTCAAACAGAAAAGAAAACCACAACATGCTGTAGTGATTTATCATCATTTATCATAAAAAAAAAACCTACTTCAACTACCTACACTGTTAATAAACAATTAAAAAAAGGAAGTAATAGACTAACATACTCCAGCATCTTTGAGTACTAAATGTAGTTAAATAGAATATATGAATTTATTTTCTCTACCAACTGATCATTTTTTAATACGACTGAATCTCCAAAGAAAATAAATGTCATAGAGAGAGGCTGTTGAAGAACTGTTCACTGTGGAGGCAGTTTGAAGAAAACTGAAGATTATATAAAGTGTAGTAGAAATAAAATGTAGAAAATATATAACTAGTGCCTTTTTCTAAATTAAGATCACCAGTCTATTTAGAGAGATGGAAGTGGAAAAAATCATTAATATATGAGAATACGTAACAGTAAGCTTGGCACAACTGTTAGTCCTTCTCACTATACGAGAATGTGAAAATATTCCATGAAACTGATATACAACATATCAGCACATATCACTTTCGGGAGGAGACAGAATTACTTGTTTTTAAAATATTTATAATCATACAGATGGAAATAATTGAGAACAGCAGTTTGTTTAAAACAGAACTTATCACTTAGTGTCGCAGTGGGGAAAAGCTCTCATTACATTAAATATAAGAAACAGCTATATGAAATTTAAAAAAATTTTCATTTCAGATTATGAATCCTTGCTGACTGATGAAGACTAGTCAGAAACTATTCATGCACAGAAGAAGATGATTCTATATCTGCCCGCTGTCAGTTTTTGAACTTTCCTTTGATGGGTGCTGTGATTGATAGGACAACCTGACAAATTCACCACAAGTCCACTGCAAAGTGGAAATACTATGTCATGCTGATACTTGAGAGACTGTCACAACTGAAGAATGCTTAAAACTATTTATAGTGACATCACAAAAAAGCCATTATTATAAGGATACATCTTCTTAACATTTTGGTCACAACACTTGAAATATTTTGATTCTATTGCTACTCTGCAATAAAAAAAAAATTCTCTACTTAAAAGGTTTATATATATATATATAAAGTGTGACATATTTATATTTTTTTATTTAAGTACAAACAGGGAATAATAGGCACATTAAGGTATATTTGTATACTGATACCCATATATAAAGCCTGAATGAAAGTATATTAATATATATTAGACTATGTTTGCCTATACGAAAGATTATAGACCAGAAAATTATAAATTCTTGTAGAATTTATTGAATACTTGAAACAAATCATTAATTGTGTTTGAGGGATAGAAAAAACACAACAAAATAGAAACTATATCTGTATACACAGTACTAATTAAGTCAGTAGTAATTGTACTCTCACTCTCTTCTGTCTTTTTTTGTAAGCTTTGCAGAGAAAGAGCTATTGACTTATTCATTTCAGTTAGCAAAAAATTTCTCAACTTCCTTGGGTGCTTAAGTGCAAGAATATTTTAGACCCCATCTTTGCATATTACTTTATCTTTCAGTGGTAATTAACAGAGTCTTAATCTGGCTGATGTTAATGACCACTGTTCTTTCTTTAAATCCCAGTTAAACCAAGCTTATTAAGGGCCAATTAAAGGAAGTCTTATGTGATCTGAATAACGCTAAGACCAATTTTTAACAGCTATAACTATTTTGGATGATGACTGTGGAAAAGAAACCCAAACCCCTACTTACATTATGGCCTTTGTTTTAAAATAAACTGTCAATGGCTATTGGGAGGGACAGAGAATCTTGGTAAAAGTCAGAAATATAGATAAATTTTGTAAAATGCAGGTGTTCTAAAAAAATTAGCTATATAATACTCTTTCCAATCCTTCCCATATAAAAAGGTAATATGTAACTAATTTCCACTTAATTTTTCATAATGTTACAGCACAAAACTGGAACAACACTTTGCAATAACCTTCCAAGTGGTAACAACATAACCTAATATGATTTAACTCAGTATTAACTGAGCACCATGGACAAAATAAAGAAAAACTTGCTCATCACTTGAATAGGAAATGGAATATGTCTACCTAAGTATGAAATAATTAATAGATAAAATTTTCAACTCCGTATTTTTCAAAAGCTTGTTGGTTCCACTTTTGTCTAAGGAGATCCTTCTACAGACACATTGTTATAAAATACTTCCTACTATTTCTTACATATCTAAGATTTCACTCTGCTTAACTTCACCATTACTTTCCTTTCATCTGGAAAGAAGCAGTAAAGAAATCTGACTACTGCCTCTAGCTAGTAAACAAAATATAACTTTCACCACTACTACCTAAAGTCCTAAAACCAAAGAGCCAACATCCACTGCAGCAAGTCACCACTACACAGGTCCTTTGCCTACTCTGCAGCACACAAGAGAACAAACTCCATGGTGACAACTCTTAAATTCTGCAGCAGCAGCCACAAAAATCCATGGCAACATTAATACATTATTGTCTATAAAATACTCTTCATCCCTACTTTCCCACTCCCATAAAAACACATTCAGCTATGACTCATAGCAGATAATATCTCTGATGAAAAATTGATGGTTATTTTTAACAATAAATCCTGAATTTTTTTCCTCTGTTCTCCGCAGATAATTTGGCTATAACAGCCCTTGGCCTCTAAGACAGTTCTGCACAAATCATCTTTTCATCCTGATACCAGCACAGAAGAAGACTTGGATCTTGATTCTCCAGCTTTCCATGTCCTACTTGTTCCAGTCTTTATCAGGCTATCAAGCTTACTTGCATCTCATTAAGTTTTCCATCTATCATAAGCTGGACATCAGTTTCAACTTTTTGAGTTCTTCTTCCGGGCTCCACAAGACAATACAGCCGTATTTCAGCTGCGAACATAATTACAAAAACAAAACAAAATCCCTTTCAAAACTGAAAGTAGAATTTTGCAGAAAATGATGTGGCTACAAGAGTGCTAGGCTTTGCTCTACACAGCCTATCTGATAAATATCTGACCAATATCTGTCAGCACTGCTACTGCAATAGGAAAGCATTCTATTTTTCCAAAATAGTTATCAAGGCACGATGAAGGTAGACAGAGGGGAAACACGACACTGCAAAAATTGTATAAAGCAAGCCACAAACAGCAAAACAGGAAGAAAGTGGTGACATAGTAGAGGATATTACAGTACTGAAACAGGGGTCAGCATGTCGTAGCCAAAAATTCAGTTTTATGTGAGGTCACACATCTAGTCCTGGGCCATGAAAAAATTCAGAAAATACAAATAAAGTAAGTTTAATTTCATCCCTAGTTACATCTGTTAATTTGGCAAATCAGCTTTTCCATACAAAGATAAACAAAAGTGAGACAAGCCAGAGTCTTGTCCTGTCCTGGGTACATCTCCATGCAAACCCCACAGCAAACAGCAGCAAGAGAGGAGCTGGCCGGTCAGAAAACAAAAGAAACATACTCAGTAGTATTTTTAACTAACTTGCACTTTCTCATCCTGATCTTCTTTTTGCTCATTCTTTTTCTCTTAGTTCTCCTCTCCCACCACTTCCCACCATCACCAATCATTAGATGGCACTTCTGGATTTCAATAAAGAGCTGCTTTCATGCATCTTCTTCCAGTCCAGGTTTCAACTATACACCAAGGAGTTCAATCCTGCATCACAGAGCATGAGACTCCAGTATGAGCCTGACTGCTGTACTGGTGCAGCAGCAGTTCTGTCTGTGTCCAGGGACACCTCTGGTATATGGGAGCATAAAGGATATTGTGTGCAAGCAAATTCAAGTTTTACTGGCCCCTAGATTTTGTATATAGCTATTTATATAATCATTATGGGATATTTAAATACTATTTCGGAAAATGCATGGACTGCAAAACATTATTCTTTGCCATTTCTGTGACATCTGTTTAGCACTGCTGTACCAACAGCCGCACTTAAGATGACTCCTGCAGGACCACTTACCTGCATTCTGTAGGATGAGCCTCAGCATCTACTCAGTATCAGAACTAAGGCAGGTCCTTACTCAGTCCTAGCTCAGCTAGGCCGTCCAAGCTGGCTTTGTGCAGAAACAGGCATTAGAAATTATTGATAATAGGGATCTTGGTGCATAGGCACCTGACTACAGTCCATGTGTGGCCAGGGTGGTCTCATCAAGGTTTACTGATTAAGTAAACCAGTAACAGTATCCATATGACACAATACTTCACCCAAAAGTGACTGAGCATGTTTGTGAGAGCATTACACAAAAAGCTAAATTCTGTTCCTGGCATCCTCAGTCCATAAGCTAGATTTGTGGATAAATAAAAAAGTACCTGTATTCTCTTTCGTATCAATAAATTACTGCTAAATCTGATTTGCATACAAAACCAGACGAAAATCCTGTATATTTGCAAGAGTCTTGATGTGGCACATCTCTGGAAACAAAATGAATGGGGACTCCTAAACCAGAATGAACCATATAAGCATTAGATGAATTCCAAAAGGAAAGATACCGGTTTCTCAATCACCAGGAAAAATGTTGGACCAAATGCAATAGAAGTGTACAGGAGAAAAGAACTAAGCAAGTCAAGGGAGAAGAGATTTAATACAACTATCCTGGACATGAGGCTTGCGAAATTGCCTTAAGGAGTCTAGTGAAGGCTTTTGGTGCAGTCTGCAGAATAGACAGAAGATACATTATCCATAGTAACACTTGCTTCCACTTCTCAGAGTGAGAAAGCAGATCAAGAGCTTCAGACTATAGGTGGAAAAGAAATTGCTTTTTCTTTCAAAAGGTCTCCATCTTTTATTGTTCCCAACTTTCCACTTGTTAATTTAAACTTCTGGGTAGGTCTTTTTCTATCCAGATCTTTTATCTGCTTCGTCAGTCTCCCTCCACATAACTGGGGCATGGGAACTAGAGATGTCAGGTTGGGTTTTGTTTTCCTAAGGATGCCTCAGGACTGACTGAACAATTACTACTGGAGTCGTGAAGGATTTTTTCCCTTTGGAGTCTAATGGATTTTAAAGCATCTTGGAGTTTTAGTTCAATCAACAGGAAAATTTGGAAGCAATTCAAAGCCCTTCTTAACTTTGGAGGACTGCTAGTAAAGCATATAATAATAAATGAAACACAGAAATTCGGTGGCAAACTTTGGTAACCGGAAAAGGCACGTCTCCCTTTGGTAACTTTTGCCTTGCTATGGGAAGAAGCAAGGAGAGGGGCATACTCGAAGACCTTCTAAAGAAGAACTGAGGCCTAGCACTGAATCCTACACACTTTATTCCGTCCTCTAGGGGGCCTGTCTGGGAAGTCTGGGAAGATTTTTATTGTTTCAGAACCTTGCCAGTGCCGTCAGCAACACTGCAGCCTGCTGCTTAAATCTGTTCCCGTGTCTGTCTTCATTCTCTTGAGCATCCTAATCAAGTGTCCATTTAAATAGACCAGTGGCATTTTAAGTTGCCAGCCACTCACATAAAGATGAAATCTTCCATTGTGCAGTAAAGAAAAAATTAGCTGCATAGATAAAATACACATATGTAAGAAATAGTACCAGCTCAATTCCTATCTCTGGTTCATTTCAAACTTAGTATATTTCACAGCAGAATATGAACTACAGTGCTCCACAGAGGTGATCAGATACAGAGAAGGGGGGAAACAAACCACGTAATAAACAAAAACTTAATATGCAACTTTTAAGACCTGATTTTTTCATCATCTAATTTTAAGTACTATCTTTAGAAAAGAAGACATGCTAGAAAATGAATATCACAGGTAATCTATAGACCACTTTTGGTTAATTTAAAGCTCCAATGTGTATTTGTTTCCTGTATAAATTTCTTTCTTATTATTCTCAATAAGATACTCTCAGCACGATAAAAAGAAGGACATTACCAGCAGCGTTTTCAATCATGGGGGCTATATATTCAAGAGCAATCAATAAAAACCACACAGGGCCTGACAAACAACTAGTCAAAGGAATCATTTTTCTCAGATACTTAGCAGTATCCTTTTAAAGTAATTGCTTTTGGTCAATGTTACTCGTTATCATTTGGTCTGCTCTTTTTCCAAAATAGAATGGATGTCATTTCCATTAATATTTCAGCTGTCTATGTAGGTTTTCAAAGTGCACACTCCACAAAAAAAAAGGAGGATTTTCGTTTCAACTTCAGTCAACTAACAAAGAACTCTAAAGTGTTATAGAATACTCAGTGTCGTATCATTGGAGCTAAAAGGTAGTTTTAAAGGAAATTATTATGAAATATCAGACATTGTCTGCCCTCCTTCTCACTCTAGTCAGAACTGTTAAGTCCCTAAAGACAAATAAAAATTACAGACTTTGGCCCAATCAATCCATGCTAGAAAACAGCATTCACAGACCAATATAATCAAACTGCTGCCTAAAATAAGGAAATGAACACCAATTCATTATAATAGCTTGTTTTAAGAAATGTAATGAAAATTTCACTACTGAAATCCTTTTGTTGCCTAATCCCTGTTCCCTGTGACAGCAGGGAAGTTGTTGTCTTGTGCCAACTGATCATTTAAAGATGTCCACAAGATACTGAAAATACCCAGCATAATCTGTAAGTGTACAGCTGGGATTCCAAATTAGATTAAGAAAGGCAAAGAACATATCTTTTCAGTTGTAGTAAGGCCTCAGAAACTGTCTAGTTATGCTTTGTACTAAATGTTCTGGCACACTTCCAAGGCACTTCCAAACATTTCTGAGTTCACTTTTCCATAGAACTCTTTTAAAAATCAATTAATAGTGAAAAGTCTTTCAAATGCAAGTGTTTTAAAATGTCAAGCTTGTATTGCCTTTTTTTTTTTTTAATCTTTTTCTTTCCGTTGTTGTGCATCAATGACGGTATTTTGAAACCTTTACATTAAATTGATCATATTCTCTAATTAAGCCTATAAAGAAAACAATATGTGCAGGTGGTTTAAAATGAATGTAAAAAAAGATTCCATTCTTCAGAGAAAAAAAAAAAGAAAAAAAAAAGGTTGAGCGAGATGCTGTAATTTTCTTAAACAAGGATGCCCAGGACATTTCTATTGATTTCAGGGTGATAAATGTTTTCATCATTACCAGGCAACTGTAGAAGAAATGACTATGCTATTTAGAAATTCCTGAATTAGGACATTTTAAAAGCATACTGCATAAGTGTTTTGGAAGTTCAATTAAAAGTGCTGGAAATAGCAAACAAATTAAATAGAGGCTTC
>VZTI01005069.1:331475-393963 GCA_013397865.1 Struthidea cinerea
CAAAATGAGGTGTGCATTAAAAATGAGGCATGCATTAAACTTATATTTCTTAACATAGCACATCCACAATATCATGTTTTAGTATACTTACTGCAGACAACAAGTAACAATGAAACAAAACTGAATGAAAGCTTAACAATTTCATTAGTTTCATACGAGGCACTAATAAAAAGAAAAAATGGCCATAACAATAAAGTATGCGTTTTGACAATAAATCACATTGGAGATTAAATTATCCCACTATTTATCCAATTAGGATTATCTTTCATGGAACAGGAAATAAAGTAAATGTGATCAAACAATATAAATAGCCTTTTTTTTTATCTTGCTGACAAGATAGACTTCTAACTTAGTCTTTTCCATGAACTCAATACAGCTTCATAGCAAGCCCAAAGCGCAAATGTCACTCCAGAAGGTTTTGCTTCTGCAGTTTTAGAAGCCTATTCTCTTGTATGTTTCACGTAGGTAAAATCACTCTTATCAGAAGCAATACACCCATAGAATCAGAAAAACTTGTGTGTATATTTATATCTAATTAGTTTTCTGTGTGAATAGCTCAACTTCTCACTTGCTGTTTCTGAGGAATAGATTTATTTCTTTTTCTATTTCACTGTGCCTCAGGTGCTATTTTGCCATGACTGTATCACTGTCTTGGAAAACACCTGTTAACTCCTTCAAATCTTCAAATCTTATTCCAGAAAATATTAATTGCATGCATTGAGAGTAGATTCATTTATTTAACTTTCTTTATGTAACTACAACTCAGTAGTTGCATGACTAAGCACTTGTAAGGTGCAATTTATCTGATCTACTTTTGCCATCTACTTTAGGATGAGATGGATCACCCCTACAACTGCCTATTGCTGTCTTTTGAGCCTAAGGTGACTCAGATGCAAATGTCTACTTTTGTTTCAATGAACTTCACAGTGAGGATTTAATCTAGATGAGGGAACAGTTATAACACAACTGACCTTCCAACATGAAATGCTGAATCTTTGCTAATAATTTCCCTAATTTACAAACTGGTGCTCAGCTCATAACAACCAGTTAATTGCCTTGTTTAGTAAATTTAACTATCACAAGTAAAGGCTAGGGAAGCAGAGATGGAGAAATTATATTCTTGGTTGACAGACAAACATTACATTTGGGCGATAAGATGCATGATTTTTTTTTCCCTGTGATGAGAAAAATTCTAGAAAAAAAAGCTTAGTGACCTGATTATAACTAAATAATCTGTTTCTGGTGTTCTGTGTGTTCCCAAAGCACAGTTTTATGAAAGCATTCCTTTAGCTTGAAATACGATGTGCTCAACATAGCACATTTGTCCTTAAGGCTGTATGATTATGCTTTTGCAAGCACCTAGACAGAACTTTTCACCCACAGATCTCAAACAAATTTACAAAAGTAGGTATCTGTCACTGACAAGCATTTGTCTTATGTCCCATGATGTCAAAGTTGCATGCATGGTCTTGTCATTAAAAGAAGTGCTATGTATCATACAATAAACACTGACATTCTGCAAAGAATCCTTCTGAAGTTAATGTTCATCTTATTTTAATTTTTGCAAGCTAATACTTTTAGAAAGGGGACACATCCATCCACCTAGGAACATACACATTCAGTTTACACTAAAAGAAAAATACATATTAATACATATTAATATATATTTTAAACTTATTAATATACTATATTAATAATAGTATAAAAGTAAAAAAAATCAGTGTTTAATCTGTTAAACAATAGAAAAAATCTTATGAACTACTGATACTGTCATTGAACTGGAGAGAGTTTGAGAACAAGCTTGCTCTGGCTTTTTCACCCTATGATTTGGAATCTGCTCACAGTACTGCCAGCTTAACCAAAAAGGATTAACTCTCATATCCAACTGAGAACACAGATAATTCTCAGTAATTGGTAAAAAATGAAGATGAATGGGGCTGAGAGATAAGGAGCAATTAGCTCATCAGCAGTTACAGCTGTGCACTCAATCCGGATCCATCTCTTGAGTCTCGGTCCCTTTTAAAGAACCCAAGCAGAATAAGCACAGGACACCCCCTCCCAAAAAATTGCCATACCTGCCCATCATTCCTCTGTCTTCCATTTTATTTCCATGCTATACAAAGACACCTGTCATAGCATTCTGTGTAAATTACTACCTCTCCCAGGACCTGTATCTACAGCCAATCTTCTTTTACATTAAAAAAAAAAGAAAAAAAAAAGGAAAAAAATAAAGGAAAAAAAAGAGGAAAAAAATCCCCAAACCCAAACCCCAGAAACTAAATGACTACTGTAGACACTTTTAAGTTCCCTGTCAATCGTTTCATTACAGCAGCATCATCTGTTTGAAAATATAAGCAATTCCCTCATCTAATTATAGGGAGGATTTGAGGTTCATTAACATTGCCAAGGCAGAGAATCAGATGTGCAACTGCAGAGCTGTGCTCAGTGGCCTGCATTCTCTGTTTCCTTTTATTTGCTTTTTCAAGGTCTCCAAGACTTTTTCCTGAAACCATAAAAGTAATTCTTTCCCTTAAAATAGACACGTGTGTTTAGAAAAAGGAAATTACTGCATTTTGTACTGTTCTATTATTGGTCAAGGTCACCGGAGAAAAATAATTTCACCTAAATCATTTTATCTCTGATTCTGGATGAAAAAAAAGAGGAGTATACAAGCAAGCATTACTTTTGAACAACACATCACAGGAAGCTTTGTGTTTGTCTCATAATTTTAAATATTGCAAGGTAATGCAGATGAAGAGGAAACCTAACATGCCAAGAAAATCTCCTAATTTTCAACACATTTTGTGGTTGTTTATGGAGTAACATGCTAGCCAAGTGTAAAATGTTGCCTTGTATTTCCTAACTGTGTTTAGAAACTAAGAACACCAAAGTCTTCATGATTGCTTCACTTCCTTAAAGAAATAATAGCATTTTTTTTGTATGAATGTAGTTTAAACAATGACATTTTCTTGGGACATCTGTTTTGAGATCACATTTTGAATAGATATGAACTCATTTCCTACTAAGCAAGTAATTTACTATTGTTGATAGTTGTTTACAAGTTTTATGAGTCATATTTTAGCAAGTGGCAAAGGTCTTAACAAATCCTTTGAGTATTCCCTAAAGTGTATGCATAGTGTTTTCATTATATAAAATGTTCGGGAAGCAAAAGTATACAGACTGTTCTTCACTTCCTACCAAGTTATAGATAGCAAACTCCAGCTCACAGAAATAGCTTTAAAAAGGTATTTATTTCCAAAGGCTTTTATCTTTTGCTGCTGCAGGTTAATGAAGTAGGACAGCAGGGCAGTAAGTACTTAAGCAGCAAGGAAACAATTGAGCTGCTTTACTTATCCATTGCTTCAGAGCATCAGACGGCAAACATACAACTGATCCTAACATCACACTACGATGTTAATATGACAAAGAGTAGAACCTCATCAATGAAATTTAAAATTTGTCCTTGTCACTCTCTTTTCATTCTGCAATTAATTAAAAAAAAAAAAGAAACAAAACAAAAAAACCCCACCAAATTCAACAAAAAAACAAATACCCAACACACAGCATAATCTTTCTTTTTCCTTTGCTGCCCTACGGAATTCATTTTTTAAACAAAACCCCAATAATTTATCTACCCTGCATGTTGTATGTAAAATTGCCACTAAAAAGAACCCGGGACATTTTTCCTTCTTATCTGCAATGTAGCTCATATCAGCCAAGCTGTCACAAGACAGTACTTGATATAAACAAGAGATTGCAAAGACATCTCAGTAATCAATATTAGGATGGCTACAGTATGGAAGCCCCAACCACTGCATATCATTTGTCTCAGCATCTATTTCTATGACCAAATGAAGCATTAATTCAAATCATAAATCTATGGTGATTTAAATCTGGGAATGAGCACCTGCCTGCTTTAATGATTTATTTTGTACATTTCAGTAAGCAGGAGATTTGTCCATATGAACTGACAGGTCACCTTCAGATGCCAGTAGCAGACTGTTTATCACCATGCAGACTAGCATCTCATCTTAGCAAGTAAATATTAAACTAAAAGAATCCAATTGATTGTGGATGGGGGAGAAAGGCGTTGCAGCCATATATTTTACTCAGTGTGCTAATACCTCACTTTGATTCCTCTGTAATTTCTTTTTTTTTTTTCTTTTTTTTCCCCCTTCTGAAATGATAATTCTGGTGGGAGGATGCAAGCTCAAGGTTACCAGCAAAACTGAGAGATATAAAATAATTACTTATTAGTATCATTGGCTTCCTTTGACTCCCTTCACTCACTAACCTTTTGGCCATTGCTTCAAAGGACCAAGTTAATAAATTTGTGTAGTGCTCTGTATAATTATACAACATTGAACTACAAAAATTACTTCTATAATTCACATTAAGCATTTGATTAAAACCAAAAAACAAGACAATTCGGAAGTAAACCTGACAAGCTGATAAGATAAATAAAATGAGGGTCCTTATTTTATTTATCTGCCTTTATGTAGGCATTGGAGCATGGGATGATCAATCCATGCACACCATAATGCCTGCTATATATGGTCTAAGATGTATCAGTTAAGCTTTTAGCCTGGTTGGATTGTTTGTTCCTTTTCAGTTTGGTCAGGCACATAACCTAATTTAAAATGTAAACTAAAATCAGGTTGTTTTCTTTTGTTTTATTCTTTCCTCTGTCAACATTCAGTAATGTAGTATTTCATATTCTTGCCTAGCAAGCCATAATTTAAAACATTAATGGTATATGGGCTTGATAATATTTATTTGAAAATACATAAATAAACATCTAAAAAATGCAGAAGAAGGAGTACACACCTACTACAAAGCAACACCTTTGAAATATGAGTCCTTGTCAAGATAATACAATGTGCTAATTTTCAAAAATGCAACTAATAAACAAAGAACTTAACTCTTCATGAACCTAATAATACCCTGACATTAACAGCAGTAGGAATCACTTCTCTGATTCCATATGCATGACCAACACTGGACACTAGAAGGGGTTCACTATAAAAGAAACAAGTTTTTTCAAAAGCAAATGGTTTTTGAAAAATCCTCTGTATGAAGGGTGTAGCTCAGGACAAGATGCACAGACAAGCAAACTGTATTTTCAGAACAATTCCTCATGGAATGGAGACAACTGGAAAGCTATTCACTCTATTCAGAAGAGCCATTTTTTTCTGAATGAAATTAACTTAATTCTTCATTCAGCTAAATTGGGAAATTAACTGAAGCTAACAAGTAAGTTAAGGGGCTGAGAGGAAATTTTGACAATGACAATAAATAATCTTGCTTCGCTAACTTTGTCCTACTAATATAGCTAGAATGTATTTTCTTAAACAGGGAAAATTAGGCTGTCTAAGAGCATATTAGTTATCTAAATTATGCCTCAAACAATGATTTCAAAATAGATATTTTTCTTTTTTATTCAAAGGAAGTTCAGATATTCCTTCTATCCACTCTTCTACATGGTTTAGATGTTGATTACCTGTTAACTTCTCCATCCCCATGGATGCATATGTGGTTTATGACTAGAACTGCCAAGCAGAATAGCAGCTCCACAAGCCAGTATTTGAACTTTTTATTTCACATAATGAATTCATCTAAGCCTGAAAATCTAAAATGGCTTCTAGTTCTGGTACACACTCTTTATCTTCTCAGCTTGCATTTACACATTTCACCCTTTCTCATTACTTCACTTTTCTCCCAGTGTGCTAGAGGCCACCTGGGTCCTTCCACTTCATTTGTACCTATCTCCTCCTCCTAGATTTCAAAGACACCTGCTCTCTACCCTCTCTTATTTTCTCTCCAAGAGAACAATATTTACACTATGAGTGACTGCATATGTTGGTACCTGAGTACTTGCACACAATTTAAGACTATTTTCTTCACCATCATAGAGGCAGTTTTAAAGCCTTTATTTAAAAGGAAAACAAAACCAATCATATAATCCCCTTATGCAGTAATGCATACATATTGTTGCTATTTACCATAGTATGTGCCCAGGTGAACCTGTTCTTTGAACTGCAAGTTATATTATTTCTAAATAATACCCTACCAAAGCCTACTGAACTGTACAGAAACACTTCACAAACATGTATTTATTTATGTTAAGGCTAGTACATGTCCTCTAAGATGTATTTAGAGGATGAAAAAGTAAAAAAAAAAACAAATAAAGCTAGACAAAGGGCCAAAATAAAAACAAAAAAGCCTATCTGAAGCCATTTTATTCCAGTAAACACCAATCTTCCCTTCAGTCTTCTGAACGTACCTTTCTGTCATTGAATTTCTGTTGCTGAGTTAATACTGTCTCAACATGATAAAAGGATTCAATACAATGAAATGGCATAACAAAACATTTTACAGCAGACACACACAGATGATTAAAGATTTAATCAACAACAACAAAAAGTTATCCTGGCTTTGAAGTATGCTTTAGCAAAACAAATTGTCCAAACAAATGAATAAAGTATACTGAAACAATTCTTTTTTGAAAAAGAACAAGAGTTGCTGATGGCTGCTTAAGAAATGGAAAAAAAAATGTTAACTACATTTTAAGAACGTGTTTATTAGAATAAAATATGATAGGAACTGCAGAGCATGGCAGAATTTATTGTGTATGTATGTTTTCCTTTTGTCACAGGGCACATGAAAGTATGAAATATTTTGCTTTCAAGCTTGTGTTCTGAATTACCTAAAGTCGATACCCAGCACACTGAGCAGGAGACATTGTTAAATTTCACTTTGACACCATCATCTGTCACTCCACCTGTACTTTGAAAAATGAACTCTAAGCAATCAAACCACTTTCTTTCATGGAAAATATTAACTGGAGTCTGCAAGAGTAGCCTGTGAAGAAAAGAATGTTTTTGTAATAGTAACAACAACACTGAATGCTGGTGTAAAGGTCAGGTACAAAATAAAACTAAAAACATTAAGAAAAGGAAAAAAAATATGCAACTTTTTACACCAAATCAAGGACTTCAGAAGGAAATTCAGAAAGATCACCATTTTAATAAAATATCTCAGTGTTATGGACATATAATAATGCTATGTCTGAAACTTACCAACACTTGAATTCAGATCTCCATTTTCAGAGTCTGCTCCATGCTGGTTATTATTTGCATGATAGTTGGACATAGCTTCCAGTTTGATTTTTTTCACTTTCATTGCTTCTGCTATGGCGGCATTGGTGGCAGCTGCTGCTGCTGCAGCTGCTGCCGTCAGACCTGCAAAGAAGTATAAAAAAATTTAATATGAATTATTCTATACATCTCCATTGTTGTAGGGACTGTTATTATTCCTTCATGTTTGTTATGTAAGAACAGAGAGCACTGCAGAATATTATTCCTCTTGTTGGATTTGAAAACTATCAACTTTTTAAGTAAAATATTTCACATCATATTTAGATAATTACTCCTATACATTCATCTAAAATGTAATTTGGTATCTAGTAAGTGCATTCATAATACAATCACAAGTAGCTGCAGCTACAAATATATGCAGTCAAAAATCTAATTTAGTTTCAAAATGGTGTCCTGAGTGTTGGACTATGAATAGGTGAACATGTACATAACCGTACTTAGGAAAAAAAAATTCCTTTAGAACTCTAATGTTTGGCATGCTAAAGAAAACAGAAAAAACATGTCTATAATTTCAGTTTATGAGTCACAGGTTATAGAACCCAGACATTTCTCATTTCATACATAACAGCAAGGAGATGTACTTGTTCTAGGAAGCATTTCTAGAAAAAAATAATGCAGAACATTATTTTGCTCTCCCCAGGCTTGAATGCATTAAGGTATTTATCAATGAGAAGAGGAACTATTAACCCATTTAATACCAACCCCAAAGCCAAGTGTTCTGCCTACCAAACCAAGTTTCTGCCATCCAGCTTTTTACAAGAATGTCCTACAAACCCAGGAATATTTCTCTTTGCCAGGAGCAACTGGAGAACTGGTCCAGTTCTCCAGTTGCCTTCAAAACTCAAGATTAGATGCAGCCCTTACTCAAAGTCACAAGCGACAGTTTTTGACCTCTTCCCTGAGGCAGGGTAATTCTTATGTAGTCCCCAAGCCCTGCTGCTGCCCATCCAGATCCCTCTGCCACGGCCAGGGTAGCAGCAGAGAGAAGCCAGTGTCAAAACTTCACTAGAGCTGCCTCCCCCACACAACTGATGCAGGGGGCAGAGATAGAAATGACAGATAATTAATCTAAGAAATAAAAGAGAAGGCAATAAAGCAGGTGAGTTTAATGCAATGATGCACTCTCAGCCCTCAGCCTGTGATGCCACAAGAAGAGAACAGGCCCTTCGTCATTTTGAATCAAGATTCTTGCCCTGAATGTGGAGAAGGCTTGAAAAACTCAGTGTAATTAGTTTAAAGGTGCCTGCTCATCTGATTTTCAGCTACTCTGAGAGGTGTGAAGTGTCTTATGGATCTCAAGAGGAACTAACTCCACAATTTACTATTCTAGTGGGCCAAGGTTGCTGTCTAGCATAGGAGGAGTGAAATTTAGCAGGAAAGACCAAATAAGCGAATAATCCCAGGCTGCTGAGGCAAATATTGCTACCACAATTGCTTCCCAGGGTCTCTTATTGTCTCCTTTGACTCCTTACATGGAAAACAAGTTCACTTTTGCCACGTTTTTGGCTAGTGATGGGGAGGGACAGAAGGCAAATTCCAGCAGGGAAAAAGCAGAAGGTGAGCAGACATCAGAAGATCTATGAGGTGCATTAAGAGGTGCCTTTGAATATATTGTTGCTTGACTCAAGGTTGTTTTACCTAATTTCTTTGCATGACCACATAAAGATTAGCAAATGGTTCCAGCCTCCCAGCCCTCTTCACAGGCTGACTTCTAACACCTCCAAGTGTAATGAGAATTACTGACCAAGTGATAATTACAGATCAATATTCTTTAGAAAACTGCTGTGTTCAGGTAGAAGATGTACCAAAAGCCAAAAATAAATGAGAAGGTGGATAAATATGAGGGTTTACTTTTATTTTAGCTTCTTCTACTGTTACAAATTGTGCATGTTCTGATCTTAAAAAGCTATTGACAATAACATGGATTGCTTCCAATTATATTTTTACCTTAGAGGAAGGATATGAAGCCATACATTATACAAATTTGGTTACAGTCCCTAAATTTGGCCACAGAAAAAGGGATGGTGCACCTCTGAACTTTGGTTTACATCCGGTGTTCATTAAACAACACAATAACCTATACTTCCTTTTTAATATATGTATACATCACCAAAAAGCTAAAACCATCATTTTTAAAGAAGAATCCTTTGGAGGAATATTCCAGTACATTCTATTCAATTACTTCAACAGCAGGGCCCAAATTTTTGGTTGTGACTACACTTCTACAGTTCTAGCAGATCTTAAGTGCTTCCAAGTATTAGGGTAAATGACATACTAAACAGATGCTGGATATAGCACTTGTGAGACCACCTGTAATTATTATATTTCACTGGTATAATGACCTGGATACAGAAATCCTAAAATAAAAACTCTCTTTTGCTACAAAATTTGCAAAAAAAAGTATGTTTTGGTGCGTGTCTTTGGATAAGGACTAAGAAACTAAAATACAAATTGCTTAGCTCTGTAGTATGATTTTGCAAGATAATGTTTGTGGTAAAAAATGATAATTTTAAAAAGCAGAAATTAAACTAATAATTTCATGCCTTCTCTTATACAACCACAGAAATTACCAAAATGATTACTTTGCTATACAGCAATTAATGGAAACCATATGAATCTGAAATGCATGTTTCATATGAGCACTGGTGTAAGTAAGGAGGGAAACGTAAGGAATAATGCTCAGAATTCTAGCTTTATGCTGTTCCTCACAGCAATTCCAGCCTACAGCACAGTTTCTCCTTTACTGATACTTTTGCCTAGCACCTGACTGTGATGATACAGCAAAGCAAGTGGCAAGGAAGGCCTAAAGCCAGTTATCAGAGCCACTTGCTTTATAATCACTGGTGCGCTGTGGTGTACTGGGGTGTGGTAGAACCCAAAACTTCAGCACAGGGCCCAACTCATCTTTGTTATCTCACTAGTACAGGCAGCCAAATATAGTATAAGCAGAAGTTAATACACTACTATGTATCTATATGGCTATTTTAAAATACTAAGTTTTAAAGCCCCAGTATGGATTTATACCCAAGGAAATACTTGGGATTTTTTTAAAAATTATTCTTTGAAAAAGTCTTTTGATGTAAACATTATTTAATATCAATTTACTCTTAGAATAAGTAGCCAAGTAATTTCCAAGGTGCACATTTCTCTACACTAGAGAAATGCTATCTTCAAAAATTAGATAACCAAATGTAACCTACAAAGGCAACTGAAATGAAAAAAATAAGGATCACACCAAACAGGCATGTCGGTATTTTTTATTCTTTAAAAATATTTATTTGAACCGTTAAAAAGTATCCAGGCCAAAATATTCAACGGATTAAAGTCAATGGTAGTTGTCATTAATATTCTGAAATTGATAAGTTGTTTATGTCTGGCATTCTTCCTGCTGATTATGCAGTGAGACAGGCAGCTTTATAAATATCTCATCACTCCATCGTCACACAAATTTCATCGACAGTGCTCATGCACAGCTATTAGCAATATGAATCTAACCATTACAAGAGGAATGAAAATCGAACATGTGGCATTAATACGCAGTCCTGGTTCCTAACCATCTGATAGGCAGATGGTGTAAAGTGGATTCTCCAGCTGAAATGAAGGGGCACATCATTTAAAACCTTGTTTGCATTCTAACTGATATCAGTGCCATATTGATATACATGATACATCATGGCAGTATTTGAACAATCTAGTTTGTTTCAGTCATAAATGTTTACAGCCTTGTTTTTTATCTTTAGAAGCATGTTCTGAGGAGCGTATTTTTAATTTATGAAACCTATTGTTTACTTCTGTTGAACCAGAAGATTAGCAAAGAGCAGGAATATTAAATTACCACAACCACAGCAGTATAACTAAGATGGATGAATAAAGTATGGTTTTTCAATAAAAGATGTTAGTAAAGGAATTAAAAAATTAGCCTAGACATTTTATGCATTAAATACATTTATTCATTTAAACCTTACAGCTTTTTTCCCATGTGACATACTTAGAACTTTAATGCTTTATAAAGCTATTCATTTAAATCTCTTACTGCGTGCAATTAATCTTGTCCAACAATTTAATTCAAAAAGCAAAACATCAGAAAGTAAAGTTCGATTCAACCATCACGCTTCTGAAGTAATCTCCGTATTGCTGACAGTTCCTATAGACTCATCAGCAAAAGTCTGTTCAAGGTGTCTTGCAGGAGCTGTATGAATTTGAATTACAACTCAATTGAACGCTCGCCAAGCCTTAGTAGGAACTCAGGAACAAGAAGCAGAACACCAAAAGAGAGCGTGAAGGATCCTTTCCTACTAAGACCTTCTCTCTTCTGTCACTAGATTACTTTGGCCTGTTGGGTGTGTTTGTAGCTGTTAATTATGTTAATAAAGTTGCAGCCTGCTGTCTCTGCCAAATATAATCATAAGCTTTCTCCTGCCAAGTCCTAGTCTAATTTACACCCGTGCAACTCTACTGAAGTCAGAATTTCGTGGGTGAGAATGAGACCAGAAGTATGCCCAGTATGTGTGGTCTCTAACACTGAAAAATGAGTGAACAAAACAGAAAACAATGACAAAAAACCCCAGCATCCTCAGAAAACAATTCTGTTTTAAAAGCAAAGTCCCCGAGAGAGCTGTCATATATCATGACAGATTTTCGAAATGTATACGAATTACTGGTGGGCACTAAATCATATCCAGGGTTTCTGCTTTCCAACAAATACTATTGCCTGCCTGCCTTAAGAGAAAGCTCTTAAAACTTTCAGTTTTGATGGTGTGAGCAGCTTACAACACATCCTAATTGTGAAGCAAAATAGAAAAGGATCTGTGAGTGTAACTTTTTCAGTCTTGAATATGTCTCAAAATACAGATATTTTAATTGTATGCCTAAACTTCATCCTGGGACAAATTACAAAATTATTTAAATAATTGATCTTAATTCACTTTTAACTTCCTTCACATAATTATGCCTAATTCCTAAAAGTAATTCCAATAAATAGTTAATAATTTCCTTAATGCGACTATTATCTTCCTTTACATTTTATTTTATATATACTTATATATATATTTACGGGTACTTACAAAACTCAGTAACATGTATGTTTTTACACAAGCTCCTTCTTTAGAACTTCAACAACATTTTCAAGAAACTTTACCTTTGTCATCACAGAACAGGCAGAAAACCAAAATACAACTGTCAGAAGTGTGTTACATTTAAGTCATTTATTTGCTGGAAACTTCATTCTGCAGAAACATTTTACTCACTGCATGGGAGGAGGTCCAAATCTCATCTCAATTCTGAAAGAACTCCTTTCATTATTTCAAATTAATGCTTAATCCTTTTTCTTCTAGCTTATTTCGATGGTACTGACTTGAAAATAATTCAAGCCCTTTCTTGATTTAATACGAGATTTCATATTGTGCTTCTTACTTCGGCAAAATTCCTAGTAAAATCTGAAAAAAGTCTGCCTGAGAAAGAAAGGCAGGGTTACCTCCTAGGACTTGACCCTGATCACTGTAGGTTATTGCACTGGTTTCATGGGTTTCAGCAGTTCAGGTACAAGTTTTTGGTAGCTTATTACGCTGCTGCCTAGTTATTTCAAATGAAATAGGATCCTAACCTTAGTCTCTGATCTAATGGGTGTTTTATATAGTGTGATACATAAAACAAGAAGGGGAAAGCAATCTACAGGAGGACAGAGGTCTGATTACACAGACTGGATTGCACAAAGCAGAACTTCAGACTACACTATACTGTTCCGCTAAAATATACTGAGTTTCAGTAGTAGAATTCTTCACGCATAATGTATGTCCGGAATTTCAGTTATCTAGAAATCTTATTTCTGTTAAGATGTCTGGATTGATCCAATACAACAAGCTTGGTATACCCTAAAAATTTCATTACCTGTTATTTTGGGATAATCAAAAGAATTCTTGTCTGGTCCCCCTAGCTGTATCCTGATCAACTAGAGTGGTTCAGCATAAACTGCTCTTCCTGATAATTTTTTTTAATATCTTTTAAAGGGCTATTATTAAAGGTGTCATATTAATGAAAAAAAAAAAAAAAAAACAAAAACCCCAAAAAACTGCACTTTAAATGCTGTTAAGGAAGGAATACTTAAAAAAAAAAAAATCATCCATTGCTTAGACTGGTGCAACTAAACTGAAACTGACAGTCCTGCACTGGGAGAAAACGAGTGTATGTGAAGCTCATACCATCTGTTGTTCATCAATCTAATCAGACCTTTTTCCTGTAACTACTCCTAACTTGTAATATGAATTTTGAGGCCTGGGTATAGCATTTAAGATAAAAAAGCAAAAGAGCTAAATTTCCACAGCAATCTTCAAACCTAAAAATATTTCTGCTTAATTGTGCCTCCACTATTAATAACACAGTTGCAGAAATAAAACATTGACATAGAAATCAGCAGTGTCCTTTTGCTTTATTAAGACTGCATTTTTCGAAATAGATCTACTACCAGTTCACCGATGCATCAAAAAAATGTGTAAATGGAATGATTTTATCACTAATATTTGCCATCTATGGAACTGATTGACTTACATTCCATGAAGTTATTCTTTCTAGTGGATTTATTCCTTTGTACTGAAAAGTAAAAAGTGAAATCACAAAGAGCATTTCAAATACTACAACAAATTACTAACTGTTACAGCTTCATAGGGTTTTGTAATCTACGAATTTATTATTGGCTTGGTGCAATTGTGACAGAATTAAACAATGTATGTTGCATAACTGCCTGGTTATACTGCAGTTTTCAGCAACAGTTTAAAATCCTACTGGAATGCACACAGCAACAATACAATACAATTAAGAGAGAACATTCTTTCTTAAACAACAGTCATCTTTTCAAAAGCAATAGATTCTCAGTTCTCATTCACTCTGTTGCATTATTCATTTCATGTGCAACCTCATGCTAGACCATAAATTGTTACTTTATCTAATCAAAGGCGACTTAACTCCACAGAAGGTCAAAGGTTTAATTTTGTGAAGTATTATCTTACGCTATGAGTTTAACGGAAAAATAGAAGAAGAAAAACAGCCAAGAAACTGGTAATAAATGAACCTTTATTGCCTCAGGCATTGGCCTAGTTAATAAACTTTCATTGAAGGTTTCTTTCAACTGTTATGGACAATGAGGTAAAAAAAATCTTAAATTACAGCCATGTGTGACTTTTAAAGCAGGCATTCTTTTTTATCTCAACCACCCCAGCTTAGGAAAAAGACAAAGAGATTGTCTTCAATTTCTTAACCAAAAATGTATGCTTCTAAAAAGATGAAAAAGTGCAGACCAAGCCTTTTTAAAGCAGAGGTCAGCTTTGAACAATATAAAAAAATACTTTTCCTTAGGTGTCAAATCGTGATCCACAATCTCTTTAACCGAACAGCATGCATTTCCAAAAAAAAAAAGTGGGAAGGCAAAACGTATATATACTAACGATATGTTATGCTAACAATGATGGTTGGTTCCTGAAAGACTTTCTGGTTTACATTTGCATTGCTAGAGTGCAATAATGGCTCTTCTTTAATGGAATGACTTATTATGGGAACAACTTCCCTGCACTTTTTACAAACAGAAGTTCTTTTCTTCTTTTCGTGTGTGTTATCTCATGTTCTCACAATACTATTCTCGCTGTTAGGAGAAATTAAAAGGTTTAACGTAATGACAGTTACTGGTGGTTATTGGTGCTCTGTGAATTTTCTTCATTTAATGTTCTTAGATTTTACTAACTACAATGTCTTTTATCAACATACTCTTTGAGACTGGTTTAGAGAAGCGTATTATAGTTTCAGTTATGCAGTCAAAAATAATAAGAATAAGTAGTATTTAAAAAAACCTTAGCCTTTAACTTTAGTCTAAATTATAACTAGATGGACACAACTAATTAATTGTAACAGTGCTACAATTCAAAAATACTGAAAAGACGTGTTCATGCCTGTAACAGCAGTAACGTAGCTAAATACTCGTAATCTTTCAACCAGCAGGAGCTTTTGTAGTTTTTTTTTTTATAAACCTAATCCACAGCTTGACACAGATCCTGGGGTAATGGCACACAGTTCTTTGATTAAACTAATATCTAAACACTGCTGAGGCAGTCTGATGGCCCCGTGGAAGTATGTCTCCCTACAACTTCCGAGCTCAGCCTTGCAAACTGAACTGCCAAATTCTTTCCCATAGACCCACTGTTGTCCACATGCCCAGTCATGTGAGTGAAATTTAACTTATTCATGTGTATAAGTATTTGTGGCACCAGAACAACTTCAGAATAAAATGAGATTTTAGCTGTGGACCACAATGGTGCAATTTTAGCCTTGATAGCCTTCTGGTAGGATGGATGTGCCCCCAGAGGGACCTGTTCTCTGCACTGAGTCCACACACTGAAGAAACGGCCCACTAATATTTAGTGGATGTGTTATCAAAGCCTTTGTGGCCTTTATGGCTTTGGTCCTAAAGCAAAATTTTTGCCCAAAGAAAGAAAGATTCGATTATCACTTCTGCTGCACAAGAAGAGTCAGCTACAGACTTATTTCAGGCTCCTGCCATCCCCAGAAAGTGAAAACAGTGTTATTCCTAGTCATGAAAAGAGAAAGGAAGGAATTCAGGGCTTTAGCTAAGATGAAATATTATCACAGCTGCTGATTAGAGAAGTAGAGCTTCAGTAAACACCTAAAATATAAACTACTATCTCAAGATACTTTAAATAAAGTTTCCATCAGATTATTCTTTAATGGAGTAAAAATATACTACCCATATTAAAAAAAAAACCCTAAAATGTCTTTAAAGAACAATTTTGATCCTGTTTTGTCTTATTTATCTTTAAAGTAGATATTGTTGTGTATCCCCTTGCCCCCAAGGGGGTTTATATAAACCTTTATAATACAATATATATTAACAAATTCTGCAACTGTTTTCTGATTACCTCTCTCTATCTGCAGTGTGCAAAGCAGGTTTCGCCAAGCATTAGAAAGACAGTAGTCAATATAACAGTGGAAAAAAGTCCCAGAAATCCCCCACTGGTTATTTCAAGACATATATACCCTTGTTTTAACACAGCAAGTTGAGTAAGAGAATTTTCACATTTCTGAATGTAAAGAATTCACCTGTAAGGGTTAGGAGAGTCCGCTCTCCTTCTTCATTCTTTTATTCACTAGAAGTGTTGCAACTTCAAGAGCTGCACTGTGGCTTTGGGGCTCTTTTTTTCTCTTTTTTTTTTTCTTTTTTAAGTTTCCTCAGATCCATTATGCATTACTCTGTGCCAGAGGCAAGGCATGGGGCTAAATGTACTGTAACAGCACAGTGATAGCAGAGTTTGTACTGTGATGCAGAACTGTGATACTGTACAAAGTAGCTGTGATAATGACTCACAGGTAACACTGTGTAGTCCTTTTTTGAGATGAAAATGCAGTCAGTTGTCATAGACAGCCCTCTCTCACCTTTATGCTCTAATTGTTGCACAAGGTAACAGAACACCAAATCCCACAGGCACCACCCCGGGTGCTGACCGAGGCATTAGATGAATGTTTTTTGGTGGCCCATCCCATTCAAAGACCCAGTACCTCTTTCCAGTTCAAACTGTGGCACAACAGGGGCATGATGTGCACTTGTGTCATGATCCAGCACTTTATCAAAGCATGGGTATTAGGACAAATTTGTTCACTGAAGGAGTGCTTAACCATTGGGACAGGCTCTCCAGGCAAGCAGTGGAGTCACCATCCCTGGAAGTGTTCAAAAAGTGAGTAGATGTGGCACTTCTTGATATGGTTTAGTGGGCGTGGTGCTTGGTCAAAGGTTGGACTTGATGATCTTAGAAGTCGTTTCCAACCTTAATAACTCCATAATTTTTTTTATTCTAAGGCCAAATTATCACCCCAAATCAAGGGAGTTCTCTCACACCCGGAGTATTCAGTGAACACTGAACTTCATTCAACAGAATACTTTTATTTTGTACCTCACAACTGCCTGCCACAGAAAAAATAAACATCTGAAGACTATTAATGATGTTAAAAGGAAAGTGTGGTATTAATAATGGATACATTATTACTGTACTTGATTGTAATACGAAAACAAACATGCAGTAGCTTTTCTACAGCTCCTACCATATTCGCATAATTGCAGTCCTATATTATGAAGACCTGCAGACATTTGTAAATTCAGATTTACATAAATGATCATATATATTGCTTCTGGAAGGCATATTCTTTAAAGCTGACAACTGATTGGTACCGCTGTCTAACACATTACGAACAAATATTCAGAGGTCATCAAATAAGCAAGCATAACAGAGCACCAACATTCTCTATGGCAGAAACCTGAGAAATCCTCATGATATGCCAAGCAAAGGAGACATTATATGTTCACTGCTAGCAATAGTTTATGAAAGAAAAAGTTTTATGTTACCATGATCCTCCCAACTTGGTAGTATTCACCAAAAGACTAAATATGACAACAAGTTATTTCACAGATTCCACGTTTTTTGTAGGGAGGACGAGATTATAATTTGCAGCAGATGATTTAAATAATCTTTTCTTCAGCTATTAATGAACAGGATATCAACATATTCGGATTGCCACAAATCTGTTACTGGAAATCGCTTTTCTCCACTTTCTCAACATTTGCACAAGTGTGAAATGGGACGTGTGCTTTCTAATTTCTCATCCCTCTGGGTTATGACCTTCTTTCTGATCATTGCTAAATTCCAAGTTTTAGACTTATCTGACATTCAGATTGGCAAGATGGACTGCACATTTAGCACAGACTGAGTAATAGAAATAACAGGCAAAAATTTAATTAGTATCTGGGCAATAACTCACTATTTTTACTCCAACTGCAAGTAATCTAACTTTAATCAACTACAAGATGCAATCTCAATACGTAACAATTAAAGTATCAACACTCCAATTGAATTTATTTTTCAACAAAAAACATACAGAGCCCATATAGCATACATGTATTTTTTTTTGTATTTTCTAGATATTATTGGCCTTCAACATAATGACTCCTAGACTAAAATTTTTAGCATGAATAATTTGAAAAAAAAATGGAACAGGATCATAATTGTTACTTTATCTTAGAAATCAGAGCATCATTCTAGTAATTTGATACTAGTGTTGACTTGCAGTCACTCAGGAAGACATACAGATAACTAATAAGATTGCAAGTATAAAATGTTGATTATAATCAATATTTGTCACTGCATAGCCCAAAGAGCTGGTGGACATTTTCCAAAATGAAGAATATATTAGTTCTGAAAACATGTTTATGACATGCATAAAATTTACAGGAAAGAAAATTACTGGATTTGATGCAATTTTTTATATTAAACTGCTGAATTTCTTTAAAATTGAATTCCTAATCACTACTTAAGTCATGTTAAAACACAGGAATTGCTTTTGAAAGGATGCAGACCTATTGTTGGATTTAATTCTGTGATGTACTAAGAGCCCATAACATTAAGGAATTTTTTTTCTGCCAGTGCCTTATGAAGTTTCTGAGACATTTCTAGCATTCTCTTCATTTGCTCTGTTCTCTAACTGGTTGTATTAGTCACATGCTATATTTCTTTGCCAGGCTTGAAAAAGAGTAATTCCTCCATCCATTGAAACAGTCTTTCTATGGCAATAACAGGCCACAGGAGAATTGTGTTTCATCTAAGCTGCATACTAACCATATTTATATGTGTGTGTATATATATATATACACATATACATACGTATACAGTGAGGTTTCATGTAATAAAGGCAGATGAATCAACACGACTCTGTCCTTCCAGCAATATTTAATGAGGATGGCATATCATCTACAGAGACATTCATACATGCACCAGGTAGTACCATGATCAAATCTCTGTGTGTAAATGCAGTTGTATCTACATTTTTCTTTCTTTGCTCTTGACATCCTGCCCTTCTCAACTACAGCTAAAACTTTTCAAAAGAGGCAGTATAGTGTTGTCTCAACTGACCATGTTTTTGAAGAAAAATATTAACAAGTAGTTTTTTTCCCATTCTCATGGGTTTTTTTCTAAGAAAGCTTACATTGCAGGAAAAGTTCAGTGAATATTAGTAAATGTTCTACTTTCACTGGAAACTGCTACCATTCAAGCATAAGTGATAGATATTCCTTATATCAAAGAGCATGAAATACAGAATTAGTTATAAAATGGCTTCAGTGCATGGAAAAAAGATTGCCTCCTACAATGTTGATGATATACAGGAATTTTGGATGGATTCATATTTCCAATCTCCTAAATGAACAGTTGACTTTTCTCACCAAACTAACAGAATGCCAGAAATCCAGTTGTATCTTGGGCTGCATCAAATGAAGCATGGCCAGCAGGTTGAGGGAAGTGATTCCCCCCCTTTACTGGGTTCTCATGAAACCCCAGTTGGAGCACCATGTTCAGCTGGGAGCCACAACATAAGAAGGGCATAGACCTGCTGGACTGAGTCCAGAGGAGGGTCATGAAGACAATCAGAGCGGTGGAGCACCTCTCCTGTGAAGACAAGCTGAAAGAGCTGGCGTTGTTCAGCCTGGAGTAGAGAAGACTCCAGGCAGACCTTACAGCACCTTCCAGTGACTAAAGAGGCTACAAGAAAGCTGGAGAGGGACTTTTTACAAGGACATGTAGTGGTAGGACAGGTGTTAATGGCATTAAGCTAAAGAGGGTAGGTTTAGTTGAGGTATTAGGAAGGAATTTTAAGCTGTGAGGGTGATGGAACAGATTGCCCAGAGAAGCTGTGGATGTCCCATCCCTGGAAGCATTCAAGGCCAGGTTGGATGGGGCTCTGAGCAATCTGGTCTAGTGGGAGGTGTCCTTGACTGTTGCTGTTAAGTACCAAGAACGGCGAGAAACGACACGATCCAAGTTCAGGAAGAAAGTGGTTATTTAATTAATTATAATTTGGTTTACATAACTTGGTGCCCAAAGATGACAGGAGGTTATTGAATCTTGGACCAGCCACCTCCTGTCCCATTGGCTAAAACTCACAACACCTACTTCAAAATATTATTTCACTGTGTACCATAACAACTCTGAAAAATAGATTCCAGGTGACAGATAAAGACCCAGATTGCAAAGAACCCATAGCAGTGTTTATCATAGCTTTCATGAGAACCACAAAGTTCTCACGGAATGTTGCAGAAAGCTGAAAAATTTCTCTACCAAAGCTTTTCAGCATCTACACTTGCCCATGGAAAAGGGGTTGGAACTAGATGAACTCTAAGGTCCACTTCAACACAAACTGTTTTGTGAGTCTATGAAATATCAATTTTATCAAGAGGATCAAACATTTTTTGCATCCAATCGCAGCATCAGTTCACCTTGATCTTAGCATTTTATAAAAGAGATATTTTAATGAACATTTTTACTTCAAGCTACCATATAAACAAAAAAAACTCTAGTCCAATTTAAAGCTCCTACCTTTGTCCTATGTCTCCCCAAATCAGTCCTTCACTAACACTGTTTCACACAAGTGTTTACCGAAGCAATTGTATCTGCAGAATGCCATTAACACAGTACACTTCACCATGTATTAACTTTCTTTTTTTCATCCCATGTGTTCATATAAAATGCCCAGATGCAAATTATGGAAGGTATTTTTTCTAACAGTAGGATTGTGCTTTTTGACAGATTATATGAACAGCTATTTTGGCAGCTTTAGAAATGCCCCTAGGTCAGTTGCTTGGTTATACTGCTGATGGCCTGAGTCTCCTGTTTGTCATTTTCTTATAATTTATCTTCAGTTAGTTGCAAATTAAATCCAAAAAGATCATAACCCCAAATCTACAAGACCTCTGCTTAACCACATGTGCCAAGCATGCCTTCTACAGAAATCCTTAGCTGGTGGCAAGAAGAATCTGAAGACACACTGAAAGAAAGTATCTGAAAAATATCTGAATTACTTATGTTCATCCTTTTTATCTAAAAATACCATCAGAAGAAGAAATTAGAGACTCTTGAATTTTAATTCTGAGATTACCAGAAGGCATCAGATGTCATCTACATTTTAATTTTATTCCCCTTTACCTATTAGATGGAGATAACACTTCCTTACTCTACAAAAGGATTATCAATACAAATCCGTCAAGAGTTGAACAAAGCTTTAAAAATAAAGGAAGTGCCAAGCATGCATTAATATTGTTATCAGCCCCTGTTCTAAATGTATAAAGTCAAATAAAGTCCATAAAATACAAACTAGATTTGCCTAAGAAGTGAGGGCAGCAGTTCAGTGCAAAGTGTACATGGATAAAAATCCACAAAGGACCTCTGAAGATGAAACACTGCTTTCAATTTTACCATGTACCTTAAAAAGGTTGCAAAACACTTTTGAGCCTGGGAGACACTGAGAAAGAATAGAAAATAAATATTTTTATGAGTTTAGCTGTAGTTTTTTTCTTAAAACCATCACATTAGCAGACACAAGTTTTTTTTACCAACTTGAATTTCAGGTTAGCATATGGTCAATTCAAACTCTGAAGCAGGGAGGGCATAAGATCAATAGTTTAGCAATTTAAAAAAAAATCAAAATATTTTTCAATTTTTTTATGATTTGTCAAAAATTCTTAATACCATGAAATCTACTTAAGGCTCTATTATAATTAAGTTTAAAAAGTCTCTATCCTTCTGTTGCTACCTGAGCTAGTTAAGTGTTAAATGTGCTTTTCCTAAATCACTGACAATCACAAGATGGAATATAATGATTTTTCCTTATGTTTGTAAGATGTCACTGGTTATTTTTTTGTTGACTGTAAAGGAAGTTGTATTCTGAAAAACAGGATATTAAGGATTAAAAAATATACTTCTAATCTAATTGTACCGTAAAACCGTCAAATATTTTTTTTAATGGCCTGAAAAGAAAAAGGAACAATATGATTATCTAATAATCTTTCCATCCTTCACAGACAAGAAAAAATAGGTGTATATTAAGAACTATTGCATCAGGTTACCTGTTCAAGGATACAGCAGAAAAATGCTTAACTCTTTATCACTACATTAATTTTGACTTGAGAGCTTCATAAAAGCATATTCTCAAGTTTGTTTCTAATCCAGAAGTGTACACACACAAAAGGAGAAAATCAATGTTTGTTTTCAACAGAGAAGTAATAACATGGGGGAAATTCTCATGCCAATGTCCATCTAACATAAATTAATGAATTAAAGCCTAATGTGGTCAACAGCCTCTTCAGCTGTTGATGCATTTTTCCAGCTGCATTGGATCCGTGAAACCTGGAAAAGACTTTGCTCCTCTAAAATACCTTCATGTATAATAACATTGCAATTTAGTCTAAGTCAAAACTGTGTAATTTTATTTGTTCACATGAATTGTTCCAAGAAGGTCATGTACTGCATGCCACCCAAAGAGTAACTTCTTTGACATACTATTGCCTAATTGAAATAAGCAGGTATCTTTTAATTTTCTCTGAATTTCATTGGTAGCCAAACACCAGTTTGGCTGCTGCACAGGCTCAGTACTGCTTTAAAGCAGAGTTGATTCAATATAGCATTATTTCTTTTTCAAATTGTTAAGGTACGGCTATAAGACACAATTAAAAATTCAATACATTAGTTCTAGTTTCCAGGGTATCATCTGTAGATATATTTTGGAACCCTGAACAAATAAATATCATTAAACAGCACACACCATCCTCAACAGCCCCAGAGAAGAAAGAAATGATGATTACTTTTGTGGGTCATGGTTGGCAAATACAGGCAGTTCTGCCTGGGGTAAGTGGCAAGGTGAAGCCATGAACTGTAGCTGCAGTCCTCTAATTCCTAAAACATGAAACATTTTGTATGCACCTAATTTGCTAAAGTCTGTGAGATTTCCTGGGTATTTTTGGTGATTTTTTTTTTAATAATATATTGTATATCTATGTACAATGTGCTTTTTAAAAGCAATGTAATATACATCTTGCAGTCTTAGTATATGCTATTCCTGTTTTATCCTTTCTGCACTAATTGCACCCTATCTTATGCATTTTAAGGAGTATCTTCTTTATTTTTGTTATCATTATTATTTGCACCTTCATTCTGAACTACAAAATGGATGAATATTGGGAAAAGATATTGAAAGAAATATGGGAAATATATGTTGCAAATATCAATATATTTTTACTAATAGTCAAACTTAATTTTCGGCAACTTTGTTGTTTTAAAGCTAACTGTTTTAAGGTTTTTTGAATTTCCTACTGGATTATATTAAAGAAAAAATTAGTCTACCAGATAGGCTAATTCTGATAATAAATATTTATCCTGCATCTTTATGTTAAGTTGCATGGTACGCCCCTGTGTAGCTCTAGAAATTAATATGAAGCCAACGCAGTAGAGAGAGATATTTGAAGTTCAGAAGCTGCTGACATTGGGCATTAGACCATAAGTAGGTCAGAATAAACACTTAACATTCAAATTTAAATATAATACTGTGTAATACAAGAGGATCTATAGAGTCATAATGTCTGAATATATTAGGTATGATGATAATTCTTCTATTGATTTCAGTCTGTTAAAATAATGAAACTGGATTACACAAATCAATTCCTGGAATACAGCACAAAAGCATATATTATTTGGTTTGCACTTTCAAAATAGGCTTTTCAAGTGAGATTGACTGTAACTATTTTAGACTTTAAAAACAAGTGTTAATTTTCTCAACATCACCTAAAAAAAGGCTTATAGTAAGTAGTCTTTTTGTTATCTTATGGTTGACAAGTTTAACAGTCTTTTAACCATCTAACAAACAGCTTTCTTCGTGTGATCAATTATTTAAGACTCTCGCTCTTACATCATTACTTCTGCAAGGAGAGGAGGTGTTTCAATAGGAGAATCTACCATTAAAGACAATTAACGAGCAGCCCGTTTTCTTTGGCAGAGGGAGGACACTCACAAAATGCTGTAAAACATTCAAGAATGTAGTTTCTGGTGATGTCTTCACAGTTATACAGAACTAAATATTTCATAACTTCTTGAAGTCTAACAAAAAATAAGGCACTGGCTTTTCAGGCTGTCAGGAATGATGTTTTGTTTTCCAACAAAGTGCTCAGTATATGTTAAATTATTTCTACTCCAGATGGGAATCAGACTGTACTCTTGAAATTACTCTGCTATAAAAACATTGACAAGATTATGTTTGTCCAATATCACTATTATGGACACTAAACAAAAATTACAAATAAGGAAATTTTTGAGAATGTATGTTACAAAAATCAATTGTGATCCAGAACATGGAATACCATAGATCCGCAAAGCACAAAGCATGCATTCAAACCTGAAGTGTGAAGCAAAGAGGAATTTGCATTGTGAATGCAATAAAAACTGTAAATCAGTTCCTTAAAAGCAGAAGACAACAGTCTGAGTTAAGGGCTGCAGGCATCAAAGCCTAACGGGCTGTGCAGAATACTACAGATTCCCATCCTGGCATAGCAAGTTAAAGATGTGCGATGGAGAGTCACACTCCTCTGTTGTTACCAGGAGGTAATTATACAACAGTATTTCTAATGATGGAGTCCCAAAGCAATGCTTCTCCTCTTCCCAGCGGAAAATATCTTTTGAAGCAAAGAGTGGCTGTGGGATTCAAGAGGAGGGAAAACACATACCATAAAATATAATTAAAAATTGTGGAGGCTGCCTATGACAAGAATAACCATAAAAAACAGATACAAACCAGCTGGCTGTTAACAACTCCTGAGTTATAAAAATCTTAACCTGCTGTAAAGCACTCAATTCGATTTACATAACCACAGAGCTGACATTCCTTTTAGGCTCCTCTGCTGGGGATTATTTTGACATGTTTTAAGGCAGCATAAAAAGCAACTGTGAAAGGAAGACATGTATCATCTTACATAAAAATTAATTCTTGCTTTAAGATTGGACTTACACGCTTTAATCCCAGCATCTTTACTGAAACTGGAAAATATCTTCAATGGCTACTGGTGATTCAATTTTATAACATTATCCCTTTGGTGCTCATATTTTTGATAAAGTTGATAGTGTATGTATACACACAAACAAACAGAAAAAAGAAAATCTATACAATCACAGAATCTTAAGATTTGCTATTACTGCACAAAATATCAACCCCACTAGAACCCACTACAGAGCACAGCATATCTAGTCTAAAATAGATTATGTTGCTTAAGATTGCAACTGGCCTTTGCTAAACAAGAAAAGCATTTCTTAGGAATGTAATGATGCAGACAGCATTTTACACAACTAACACAGCTTGCTGTAGGGAATTAAAATAAACAAAATAAAATAAAATCAATCTTACACTGAGTGAAGTTTTGATGTATAAGTGCTGGCAGCTTACATTGCCCAGAGCACAGAACGAGTTTTGCCATTTGATAATTTGCTTGATTCACTGTGCTGCCTCATGCAGGGCATTTTATGCCTGATTTATGTTTAATCGAGTCACCTGCTTAATGTTAAGGAGGGTCACAGTTAGATAGAAGGGTTACGACCATATAAGGCTTTCAACATCTTCCAGTTTGACATAAGAAATGGGTGTAAGTGTTAGAGGTCAACCTTTTTCTTTTATTTTGATTTAATGTTCTCTATGGAATATTGCATAAAACATTAATGCACCACAAAACCAATTTGATTCCCTTTTGAAATGCAGTAGGCAAATATGGATTAAGAGACTCAAAACACTGACAAAATAAAATAAAAGCAATCTACAGTCTAAATGATCCTGTATATGTGAGGGCTTTTTAAGGCTTATAAGGTATGTCCTTTCTTATACAAAAATAAATATAAGTTCTCCCTTTAATAGATAAGCAATCAAATTTAGTCTGGTGTCTCGGAAAAAAAAAAGACTTTAAAGACAAAAGGACAATAAACTTTCAATATAACCAAGGTGTCCAGGTTTACTACTCAGGCTAAATGTTCATGCTTTTAAACATATATAACTGGATATTAGAATTACCAGCATTTTCTTTGCAATAATGATATGAGAAATTAAATCCATATTTAATAAATAAAACTAGATGTGGAAAACTACTACTGACTGGAGAGCTTAGACAAATCTGATCTTTCTCTCAGTGTTTCAACATGCTGAAAGTACTGCAGGACATTATGATTTTTGAGATTAAAGTTCTCCCATACAGCACTGAAAAAAACCAGACATTGTGCCAAATAAGGGATTTAAAGATGTAATTTTAAGGAGGAACTCTTACAGTTAGCAAGTGAAGATGAAATTCAGCAATCACCAGTTTGGAGAGATTTATCAGTATTTAAGTGCACTAAAGTATGTACATGTTATGCCATGAACACAACCACCAGAACCCAATAACAGACATAATTCAGTGTGAATCCAGAGGTATATCAGAAGTTTCAGTCCTTGGCTAAAACATGATTTGTTTGCCTGCTAAATTACGTGTGTGTGATATACAACTTCTTGTGAGAATGAAAAGAATAAATATTTCCTTATTTCTTTTTATTATTACACCCAGAATACACTAAGCTCTTTCAAATACTTTAAAATATACCAATAATTTCCAAAGATTCATTTAACAGACAATGTACCGACACAGGTTTGCATCCACATATTTAAAATAATTTACCTACATTGACAGCTTCACCCAGCTAATCTTAAATTAACCTTCTAAAATTTAATCATTCAGACCAAACTCTTCATCTGGGTTGCCTATAGTCAATGAAGAGACACAGGCATTTCCAGAGGGTGATTCGAGTGGCCTATTTTATAGTGAGATGTATCACCCTCTAGAGATGTCTGCTACTTTCCACTGGCTATGAAAGGAGATGACTTGTTAAGATTTCTACAGCTACATTTCAGACATATTAGCAGATGAATCTCCTCCTTGATAGCTAACTTCTTACATGGCTAAAGCTAGGGAAAATTAAATTTGTTCCTCAGATAGTAAAAATATAGTGAAGATATTTTACCTGTATGCTTGCCGTTTCTACGGAAATGTAACCAATCTGCTGTTTTGGTTTTTTTGTACTTATTTCTAAGTACTTAAAATTAGTTTTCTGCTCAGAAAAAAAGCTTCTACAAAACTATCTCAACATCCTTTATACTTGATTAAAAACCTTTGCATTATAAAAGTTTAAAAAAGTTTAGTCATTAAAAACTCAGAAAAATAAAAGTCTCAAAATGATACATGCTTTGTATTGTTCTGTAAGAAGAAAACAGTTTCTATTAAACATACTTTCCTTCTTTCTTTCAAGGACTCTATTTTTATACAAATATTTAAAAAATAGACCCTGATGGACAAGACAGAATAAAATCTACTTTGAATTCTACTAGTTTTCATACCTTCCATCAGTTTCTGTCAAATATTTTGCCAGTTATTTTTTTCCCTAGTCCCACTTCCTATTCAAATCAAATTAGGGAGGCAAACTGATTTCACAATATAAATATTCACCTTTTAATCAAAATCTAGATTTAATGCCAGAGTACATATTGCTAACGAATGCAAAACATCTACTAAATTGAGTACTCTCCAGCTGGATTATGGGCACAATCTGGCCCACATCAGCAGTAACTGGGTTATCAGTAGGAACTCTACTGAACAAGGCATTTAGTGGTTGGTCCCAAAAGTTATTGCCATGTCTTGAATTAGGGGTAGAAGTCAGCTGCAGAATAGGACAGCAGCAAACGTCCCAGACACTTTCGTATAATACAGAATCCACCACATCACTGTGCTTTTCATTGCTGCGTAGAAAAACTTGAAAATATGAACTCATCAGAGCATAGAGAAAAATCTCAAACATGCTCAGAAAGATGTAGCTCCATTCACTTGAGTAAACCTAAAGGGATGATACTCAGTGATGATTATGGGCCTATTTATTTCATTTAGTCAAGCACAGTAGTGAGACACCTGCATCAGCATGCTCACATGGTACATGCACCACACAGAGGTACCAACTCAGGAACGGAAACTCTTTTGCCATGTTATAATAATGATGTACCCAGGATGACAAGGAAGAGTCTCTTTTAGATTGTAATTATCTTAATTCCCCCTTCATAAAGGAAGTGGTAGACCAAAGAGGGAGAAGTAGCTGAAACTATTTCCTACTTCAAAAGGAACTTACAGGAAAATCTGCCAGCTTTCTCTCTCCTTCTGGCTGTCAGGTCAGGCTGAAAACATTTTAATTCTGTGCCCAGAAAGCTCTGTTCTCAGTAGCACACACTCTAAATAAAGTGCTCTTACACTGTATATTTCACACAAAAAAAAAGTAGATGTCAACAGCATGGCACGGAGTGTGGAATTCTGAAAGCCTGAGCATCAGAGATGCCCACAGTCTATGCTGGTAAGAATTATGCAGTTCCAGCTCTATATATTGAATGGTAAACTTACATTAAGAAGGAAGGAAAGAAAAGTTATTTTAAAAAGAAATTGGCAAAGTGTTCATAAGAATTACAATTTTAAAAGAACTTTGAAAAGTCTCTTTATAGATCTTTAAACAGGATAGGGTTTGTGAACACCCTTTTTGGTCCTGTGCACCACAAATAGTATTTTCACTCAATCTAGAGATGTAACTCTGCATTTAGCAAGTATTTTTCCAAGAATATGTTGTTGTAAACAAATGCAAAGACAGCACAAGAAGGTGTATTTGTCAAAATTGTTTTGAAATGTTCCACTTTTTTTTGTGTCAATTATACAAAGCTAAAGATTTCTCATTAAGCAGCCTCAGGGAGTGAGGCTTCTTGAAGATGCATGCAGTATATATGAAAGAAAACTAATGCAATTCAAAACAATTACAGCATCTGAAAATTTTCCTAGAAGCTGCTAGGAAGCAGGAGGAAGCGAGGAAAAAAGGGGGTAAGAATTCAGGTTCGTATTTTCTTCAGACATTTGGCAAAAGAGACTTAAGAGGCCTTTAGGAGAAATTATGAGCTATGTTAGCACTGGAAATCCCTTTTCATTTGCTACGTATTTATCTATCAGTGTTTAGTGTCTTTCATCTTTTCTTTAAAAGAACATTACCTAATGGCATTCCTCCCAGATTTACTAGAATAATAGAAGTAATAAATCTGTCAAGCTTGAAGCAACAGTATTAAGGTGTCTAAAGCGAATCTAATAATCTTGCCAAAATACAGTTACATAACTTGCTTTAATTTTTGGTCAGCCCTGAAGTGGTCAGGCAGTTGGATTACATGACTATTGGAAGTCCCTTCCAACTGAAATATTCTATTCTATTTTATTCTAATCTATATTTTATGCATATTATAGACATAAAAGCAAAACCAGAAAGTGAAATTTAAGTGAGCATCTTTTTTTTGATTTTTGATATGGTGAAAACATAACAATGTAAAGTAGAAAGGAACTTAAAGGGGACAGAATTCAGATGAATCTCAAAATCACTAACTTTTGAAAAATGAGAAGAAGGGGTGTGTATATACAATCTCTTTAGAAGACAGCGTAGTGGCCAAAACTTAGTCACTTAATCAAATTATTCAAAGAAACGAGGAAGCTTCATACCACACACCACGATACCAATACCATCTTCACCAAAAATAAATTGATTAGGATAATCAGCTCCCAAATCTTTCACATCTCTAAAAAAAAGGTTGAGATCTAGGCAACAGGTTATCATGGAAGAAAATGTGATTTTTGAATAAAGAGTCAGGGCGGCAGAAACTATACCAAAGCAACAAATAAAAAGTGAAAGAATCAGATAGTAAACTCTGGTAGAAATAATCCCTGCAAGTAACCATAGGAACAATGCTATACAAAAAGTGAGATGGAGCTAAGCAATGCGTGAGATGTTTGCATGTAATGACTGAGGATGAAATGAGGAGGCTTTTACTGGGAGCAGACCACAGATGGATCCGTGTTAAGTGAACAAATACAATTAGATCATGAATAATTCTAAGAGGAGCAATGAAGCAGATTCAAACACAACTCCGAAAGACAGCGTTATCTCCGAGGTTATATAAACAGTTCTGAATTATACAGCAAAACAAAAAAAATCCCCACTTAGCACAAATTTTTTTACACAAAGAAAAAAAGGATTTTCCACAGGCAGACTAAATACAGTTTCTGTAGTTTCACTGAATTATAACAGTCCAAAATGTGAGACAGAAATAAAGTTAAATCCATTGGCAATAACCTTCACCCAAGTTGATTACAAGTTATATAAGGGCTACATTAAATATCCTTCTGTTTTGCCTATGACCTACTTTAATCTGGGCTACCTACCGAATCTATTAACTTACTTGATTACTTCATAAAAAATAAAGTCTGAAAAATAAATAAAAATTCTGAAAAGATACATCATTACTTCTAATATAAAATCCTGGTATTCTTTTTAACTTTTAATGTGCCAGTCCACTATCCAAAGAAAGTTCTGTGAAACTCTTGCCTGGCCAGCTAGACAGGGAATTAAATATTTGGAATGAATTTCAAGGGAAAACATCCCAGGGAAAATTGTATTAGTATTTACTGTTACTCTTCATTTATTGTTACTCCTTCCAGAAAAAAATTCCTTTTGTTATTAAAGGTTTAATTAAATAACTCTGAGTATCAAGTAAAGTAGGTTCGAGAAAGAAGGGGAAAGAAGGATGATATATTAACATACTCATTCTTACCACAGTTCTGTGGGTTTATAAAGCACCATTTATACAGTTCAAAATTCATGCCAAGGCCAAATCTGTGTAATCTGGAATCAGTGAAACTTCCAGCCCTCATTAAGGAAACTGTCTCAAATTAGGATGAATAAAGAATTACATATTCTAGTCCTTCTATCAGTTTTCAGGGGAGAGCTTAAAATAAGTCACAAAGGTGAGATTCCAGACCACTTATAGAAAATTCTAAAATACTTTTTCACACAGAACAACAGTAAATATTTTCTCAGATCATGTGACTTGGAACTCAAGATATTTTGAGAAAATATTGTGTCTTAATACCAAGTTTAATATTTTGACTAATGTCATAAATTCCCTCCTGGTAATATGAGTTGAGATTCAATTAAACAAATGGAAAACAAAACTGTTCATGAAACACTGTAGTAGTAGCAATATCAGTAATAATAACAATAATAATAACAACAACAATCAGTATAAAGACAGCAGGTAACAACGATGAAACAATTTAAAAGTAAGTATTTTTCTTGAGAAAATTATACAGACAGAAGTCTGTTTAAAAAAAATGTGTGAATGATTATCCATAACTTTAAGTCTCAGGCAGTAGCAGTTACAGGGCATAAAAATGTAATTGCGATCTCAAGAAGACCTTAAATTTAAAAAAAAAAAAAAAAAAATTGTTTCCAAATACAAAATCATCTAACAATTCCTTAAATTTCTAAGTGGATGTGGATATGTTAATTATACCATGTTTGGACTGAATGCTTCTTTTTGTGCACAAGGATAAAGGCAATGTACATAGAGAAAATGTATATGTATTTTCTTCTTCATCATCAGGAAGTCAGTTTGGGGTCTTCAGAACAGGACGAAAAAAAAGAGGAAAGGTAAATTCAAAATATCAAGAGTCTTCTGGAGTAGAGAAGAAAGCAATTAAAGAATTCAAAAAAAGATTCTGCAAGAGATTTTAATGAAAAAAAGTCATCATCCTTAACACACAATGGACAAATGGTATCCAGCTATTGAGCAGAAGGTGGAGAAATCAAGTTGCTTTTACTTAAAACAGAACTTCCATATAAGCATTTTTAATTGCTTTCAGATGCTTTTAGACCGAAGTAGTGATTAACTTCATTCAGCAGACATAAGTGCTTGTGTTCTAAAAGCCTGAAAGTTTTTGGCACTTGGTCTAATAAAAGATAAAGACAAAACTTCCATAAAAACTTTGCCTCCAGTTTCTTTAAACAAAAAACACATTATAAACTCAACAAGAAAGACATTCAACCTAGTAGTGATTTTGTAGCATAGCAACAAAACATGTTCTGTAATTAGCCATGGACAGCACAAGAAACAAAACTGGCCAGGAACTCTTCCTTGGGAAAATATATGGATCAATTTTTTTCCTTAGATTGGGAAAGACTGTAATAAGAAAAATATTTTAGATCTGCAGTTGTAAGCTGCAGGATGCATGCCTGCCATCCAAGGTAAAGAACAGTTTTGAACTGGTTTATTTATCATCAATTTATTGGCACAGATGTAGCTATGAAAGTCATACTCTTCACAGGAACAATAGCCTAAATAGTACAATCTCTTGCCTGGACATTTCCTGGTGTGCAAGCATTTGGGAGTTTTTTTCATTTAACTTAAGAATGCTCTACTATGGTAATACTAATTTATTTTGATTCTACATACATGTCAGCTCTTAGCAGTCTTGCCATATAAAATTTTAGCCTAGGTGATAATAGAAATAAATTTTAAGAGAAATCCAAGTAATTTACATTTTATAAAGAGATTTCTTAAGGCTGTATTAATTTTTTTTTAAATCTAAATCTGATTTCATAAGGAGTTATTCCATATTCCACAAACATGATGCTCACAGACTCAAAAGTGCTACATTTTTTGTCATTCACCACTAGGGGTATGATGTCCTCAGTGTGTTCAGCATCTGTACATCTGAGACATCAAAGCCTGAATATAACCTGAGCTTTCAATAGAGGAAAAAAATTACTTTAAGAATTGTTTTGTCATACAGTCCCTGAGTGCACAGGAACCACTGTTTTCTTCCACTTGAAGGAAATATTAATCTAGTAGAATCTTATGAGATACTTTTCAAAACAAATGTACTGATTGACAAAAAATCACCTTTCTCTTCTCAAATACTCGCACTGAATATTGTTCAGATGCTGAAAATCATTTGGGTTCTGAGGGTTTTTTTTCTTTTTGTTGGTAGTCTGGTACTTTCAAAAATAATGCACTGCTGTGATGTAGTAAGTGACTTGGTTATCAAATCACCCAAGTAACACTGTTCATTTATTCCCATATTCATATACATTTATTAAGCAAGGGTACAGGGAAATTCTATCATTCTTTACTCTGTGTTAAGCAGCTTTTCTCACCATCTGATGTCCCAGTTTAAGTGACATTACAGAGTCAGTATTCTAATGAGATATGTACATTTAGATCTCTGTATATTGATGGATACATCATAACATATGAATTAAGGACTTAGTTTATTGTCAAAACATAAAAGTGACTTCATCCTTTTTAGTAGTGATTTTGCTTTTCTAAGATCATAACCTTGATTTTATGGTTCCTAGCAAGGTAGGTCTAGTAATCTGATGCAATCACAAATGGAAATTATTGGAATATGCAGCTGACACCAACTCATGTCTCGAATTCTGTATTTCCACTAGAAAGGCCAGAAACATTCTTTTTAAAAAGCATCTGTGGAAAAAAAAGCTACTCCATTAACTTTCCTCTTAGTAAGCGCAACTGGATTGTTCAAGCTGTATGTGCGGTCTTAGTGCTTGTGATAGCAGACAGCACAATGAATATAGAGTAAAAGGAAATTTCATAGAGGCATCTGCCCATTTAAAATACTCCTTGCAACTTATTCCACTTCTGCTATGTCAATCTAAATCTCAGCCACCCCCTAACAAAAGAGTAGTGTTGACAAAACCTTAATTCTCCACAAAACTTTTTGGTACACTGTCAGACTATCTGCCATTTGTATGGATTTTGATGAGTTAAAACAACCCAGCGGCATTGTTAATTTTGTCTTGACTAGGTGTGGTCTTCCTCTCCCCAGCTTACTCAGTCCTAGTATGCCACTGCTGTCTTAATTAGAAACTAATACATCTAATTGATGATCAATATCATCATGTAGTAACAGTAACATTCTCCTCAAACTAAGACTTTTATTCCTAAATGTCCATTCACATCTCTAATACTAGTAGCAGTATCAGTTTATTCTTTGCTGACAGCTTGAACACAGTATCTCATTGCAATTAAGACTGGACTGAAATGAGATGATTTAAGAGTTACATGTAGAACATTCATAACTAAAAAACATTTCGGAAAAGCAAAATGCAGGCTGCTGTGCACATACACGCCGTAGAAAGAGGGTAACTCCTGAAAGTTATTATATAAATACTATACCAACATAACCTTGTAAATTTTCAATAGTCATGAATTAATACAGAACAGCAAGTATACTAGCTTGTATTATGTCAAGTAACTTGGTTATCCCAACTCATAAAGAACTTCTTTCTCCCTTCCCTCCCCCTTCCTCTCTGCTTCTCTCCATTACACACAGCTTCCTTCCCCACTTTTCATACCTCTATGTCTTTGCAATTGCTGTCTCTGGCACACAGCAACCAACCAACATACCTACCTATGTCTGCATTTTGAAGGAATTAGAGAAGACTTTTAATCTGAAATGAGGTTTTCAAACCAAGCATCTTGAACGCATGGAAACTCAGACTATCAGCTCAGGTTTTCATAAACCACAAGCTCTTGGAAGCAGCTCCATGAGCAATAACTGATAGATTGTTTTCTGTTTGCAACACAGTTGATCAGCACATGAACTGTTACAAAATGTGTTTAACTTCACATCACTAAACAGTTCTGACTCTGATTTCCAAACAAGAAGAAAAATGTTACACAATTCTCAGATGATATGGAATCAAGTTTGAACAATCTGGCCTTGCAGCCCTGAACTTGAACAAGAACAACCTTCCTTTTCAAAAACCTTCTCCCAGTTAAGATTATTTTATGATAACACTAATATATTGCGCAGGACAACATTAGTAACAACAACACCACAGTGCACTGTGAACAACTGATAGTGGATTCATTACAATTCTGATGCTATGCTATTGTGCCTTGTGCAATTCCTGCAGGCAATGTTCCTAGAGCTATAAGTCATAAGGACAACTTATGGCTGGTTCTCCTTGGAAAACTACGTTCATAGAATCACAGAATCTGCTGAGTTGGAAGGGACCCATCAGGATCATCGAATCCAACTCCTGTCCCCACGCAGGACACCCGAAGAGAATAAATTAATATAGTACTTAGCTAGTTAGGATTTTTTCCCTCGAGTTGTAGTCTTCTAAAGCTTCCCAGACAAAATAATGCTTCATTGCATACTTTTCTTGAAAATACCAATTACTTGAGAGAATTCTGAAGTTCACCTACATTGTATTTCATATAACAGAAACACCTGTGCTACCTGACATATTTTCTGGAAATTCTCTTCATATTTAAGTCCTTGCATGAAATCTGTAAAACTCCACAGCAGATTGTTCTTAACAAGGAGGCAATCATATTAAATAATGACATTTTATTCTGCCTTCCCCAAAAAAAACCAAACTGAGTGAAAAACATTAAGCTGCAGTTTTTTCCTGTACTTTAGATAATCCCCAAATATACGATAATGAAATCATGGACCATAACTTTGGAATATATAAATTTGAAGGGATATTTTTATTGAAGGCAGTATGTAGCACTGGTAGCAAATCAAATATAAAATCAAGAGAAAAAATAATCATTCACCCTTCACTGAGCATGCCATGCAATGACATAAGTAGTCTACAGGAAAGGAGCTGGGCACCTCCGTAGCATTCAGGAACTTCACATCGTTGTGATGATGCAGAACTACAGTCAGCAACGTGACGGAACTGAGCTTTGTACCAGACCTTGCTATGTTCACCCTAAGAACTACCACGTTCCTATTTTGCTACAACAATCAACACCATTCAGATAAGGGACCGAAGTGTTTGCAAGACCAAGATATTATTCCAAATTCAACAGCTCAGGTTCATTTCTAGTGGCAGCATTTAACAAAATAATACTCTGTACTTCATGTTTAAAATGGCAATGTGGTGTTTGCTCTGCAAAAGTTTCATTTTAAAAAAATTAGAAATTAAATTATTTGGGATCAAATTATTTTGGCTGAACAGTCTCACTAAAAAGCAAGAGTGGGTGGAAAACCAAAAGGTTTATTATATGAAAAACTGTAAACACAGGATTGTGATTAGCTTGATGTTTTTCTATTGAAAGGCTGCCTGAAATCTGAGCAACGAGAAAATCTTGATATAACCCACAATTGAGAAGCTTACAATTTGAATAATTTAATTTTAAGAAACAATCAGCATATTCTGCAATATAGATATTTTCAAAAATTTTTTCAATTACAATTAATAGAATGTTGGGTGTCAGAAAGCTATAGAAACACTTCCATTACTAGGTCCTAATGTAGTCACTGATAACTTCACCACATACTTACCTTTAAGAATAAGGTTTTAATTGCTTTCTTTTGTATCAAGAGATTGGTGTTTTATTTTTAATATCGTTTCAGTTTATATGTTATTTGTTTTACAGAAAACTGTTACGATAACAGACTGTTAATTAAATATTGTTTTGAAAAGTGGGGGGCTTCTTCTCCCAAGGTGTTTAATATACATCTATGATTTGAAATAAGAAACTGGAACTGGGGAGAGAGTTGCTTCCAAAGTTGGACTTTTTTTTTTTTTTGATCATGTTAAATCTACCCTGAAAAGCTGCCTTTATATGAAAATTATCACATATCATTAAAGACTTATCCAATATCTTCTAGTAGCTCATCTTCGCAGAATATGGTCATTCAACTGGGATCTTATATAACTGCTACAGGAATAGCATTCTTATGGGGGAATTCAGAAACCAATACCATAACAAACTTAGCTTTCAGAAGGCAAAATTACTCTGTGATCCAGGAAGAATCAAAAAATTTTTATCTCAGATTTTCCACTAAAAGGTGATAAATCTGTGCATATCACAACCTAATACTGAGTACTCACAAGATACAAGTAGAAGAGAGGATTCACTAGCTCATAACTAAACTGTAAAATACCTTCACTCAAAGTTTCTTCTTGAGTTCCTCGAGTGTGTCAAAGTACATGACTATCCTTGCTGCTTAAATATTTAATCCCAGAGTCTCTTTTGAAGCGAACCAACTTGTTCCCTTTACATCAAAAAAGCTGGGAGCATTTCTGGAAACAGTTCAATCTAGGGATGCCTCTCAACAGGTAGTGGGTGAACCTGCATGAGGTGTGACTCTGACTTACACAGTTTTCCAACAGTATCTTTTAGGCTTTGAATATATATAGTGCTGTATGATACAATGCTGCAAAATGTACTTCTTGATTAAAAGTTCTTATTAAAAAAAGTTCAATTTCTGCAAGTAATTCTTGGTTTTAAAAATATTTTATGACTGAAAAATGTAAGGGACTCACTGGAACTTAAAACTAGTGAGCTCCCAGAAGTAGTTTCCAGTGATAAATCCTCTTGTGATAAAGTAGAATATAGCTAGCCGTTCAGTGGGATGATAATATGACAAAATTATGACTGCTTTCAGGAGGTGACAGGTGGCCTGAATTACACCCTAATTATTATTTTAAAAACTATGAAAATATACATTTACAGAGTTGAGTCAGTTTATTTTCCCACTGATACATAACTAGTGAACACGACAGAAGCTTTCACATTAATTATAATGACTACTTCCTTAATGAAGTGCAAAAATGTTTGTGTAATTTAATTTAGTCTCTTGAATTAGGTTACAGTTTGTCACTCTGAAAGCAGGACTTTGTTGCTTATTCTTACAGGAAGTTAGTTCAGCCCCAACAGATAAACAGCTTATCAGCCTATAACACCAATCAAAACCAATGTTAACGATAAAAATGATTTAACATTAATAACTGAAATACTGTGTTAACATGGAATGTATTTTAAAATGAGCAAGCAATAGCCACTCAGTTTTATCAATGTGCATCTTCTTAACCAATACAGGAACTCAAAAGGCATCCATAATATAAGAAGCTGAATAATATATTTGTTTCTCAAGATTACTGTGTACTTCCAACTTATAATTTCTAGCCCCTGGAATACTCACAGAAATCAACTCTAGTCATTTCAGTAGGTTAAATACATTCTTAAGACCTTACAGGATCGAGCCTATGGGGAGAAAATACTTCTAGCTACAGATTTTATTTCTTGGCAATATGATGGTCATAGAGTAACTATGATAATTATATTTTAACCATTCTTTCAGTCTGCCTAATACAACATCAATAACTATGAGCCAGAGAAAATGAAATTATTTAATTATGTGATTAATCTTTCTTTAAACACCAAATAATTTCATCACCTACTTTAGCAAAAACATTATCATGCTTTATCAATCGCTGCATCTGTGAACGACATTTGTCCTCCAAGCCAAAATAATCTATACAAAACCTGTCACTTCTCTATTTATTTGAACTCCCCATAAAAACAGTTTGTGGCACAAAGAATTTTGTACAAGATGGAAGCTGGGATATACTTATATTGATTCAGGCCCACAGCAAGAGAAAAAATAAGGATGAAATTAGAAATTACATCTTCAGATTACCACTTAAGAGAAGAAAAATAATGGTTTAATACAGGAGAGTAGTTATAATTCATTCGCGTGAAACATTCTAGAGGAAGCTTAATATCCTTACACTGGAAAAGTCTGGTATCAGATGTGGAATAGTTGTATAGAAGTACCTATCATAAAGCAAACCTGTTCAAAATATTAATAATAGCAACAATAATTACTGACATTAATTTAATGTAAAAGTAATGTAATAAATTAAACATGCTTTGAAATTGCTTTTTTTTAATTGAGAAAGATATATCTATAGATAGATATCAATATATGAAGGAGCATTCTTATCCTGCCCTATGTCAGTGATTTCCAAAAGCACTTTATATTCTCATTTAATCTTTGAAAGATGCAGTTCCTGAAATAAGCACAAGAGATTGCAGTTACTCATTTCATCACCTGTAGATTTCAGACTCAGTAGGCCAAGCTGCAGAAGAATTAAGTCTGGAGTTTTAAAAGCTGCTTCAAAAACTAAAATTCTGAAGAATAATTACCAAAATAATTAGAAAAGTGAAGAAAATTGCTTTTCAAAGTTTGTATGAAAAATAATGGAAGTATCATTTTATATGTTATATAGCTACCCCAGACATACAAGTACAGACCACAAAGTATATCATACACTCAGCACATACAGCACTTCTTTTCTGATTGATCGCAATTAATTACAATTATCTACTGTTTCAACTTTAGACAACTTTTGAGGCACATTAGCCAAGAAAAGATCTGCAGTACAGAGAGACAGCACATCAAAGTTAACTATGATGAGCCATCTAGTTTTGGAAGGATTTCAAGGTGTTATCTAGATCAGCCGGAAAAGCCAGTACAACTGTTTGAGCCTACACCAAATTCTTTCTTCTGACTACATGATTTGTAACATAGGCAGATTTTAATTCTCTGGATAATTCACAAAGCTCTTCATTTCCTGTTATTACACATTTCTCATTTTGTCACACTATCAAAGGTCCTATATATTTATTTTCATAAATAAAAATTATCTTTTGTGAGGTGACCAGTCATCTATAAAATTGGGAGCATCCTGTAAATTGACCCTAATGAAAGACAGTGGATAGATCAGCAATTGCGTAATTGGGTAATATTTAGTTGTAGCAAAATGGACAGAATATCAACTGAGAGGTGATCCTCACTTCTTCAATTAATAGTTCATTAAAAAAAAAGTGGAATATTATTCCTTTTTTCTCTTTTATTTTCCTTCTCTATATCACCCCCACATCTCATCTTAGTCCCTAAATACTTCCATAAAGTAAGTTCTTTCTAAGTGATGATGCAGTGTTCCCTGCGTGTGTTTTCAGACTTTGTATTGGTGATATAAAATATCTTCAAGGGTTCCTTAACTTGGCCTCCTACAAAAATATACAGTCCTGGAATATGAGAAATCTCAGCATACAGTTTAATACCAGTATTATTTGCACACATAAACAATGCATGCAGAACCAGTCACTTTAGAAATCAAGATTTCCACCTTTAAATCTCTATTTCTGTATTATGCAGTACATTTCAGAAAAAGGAAAACTTTCAAGTAAAAATCATGCATTAAATCGTAGCATTGTGTATCCTAGATATACCTAATAATTGCAGATCTCTATACTTAAAGAGCATTAAATAGCACATAATTGTTTGTGTGATCACTTATACTTTTTTGTAGGCAGGAAGGAAACTTAGTTATTATACTCAGATTATTAAATCAATCAGAAAGCTTAAAAAGAAGTTATTACAAAGAAAAAAAAAAAAAAACCCAGAGAGAGAAGGGGGAGGAAGCACTCAATAACCTGGTAATTTTATTTTTTCTGCTTAGAGCTGGATCCTAAAAGGAAATTCACAAACTTCTCAAATGAAGAACCATCTTTTGGAATTCCTGACATATCAAGACAGACTGAGAGAGCTGGGACTGTTCAGCCTGGAAAAGACGTGGAGGTATCTTATGAAGGTGTGTGAACACCTGGCTAGGACAGAGATGGAGCCAGACTTTTCTTAAGTGCGGCCCAACGAACACAAATTGAAATACACGAAATTCCATTGAGAAGTAAAAAAAAAAATCCAACATTATTTTGAGAGCAGTCAAACACTGGAACAAGTTGCAAAGAGACATCGTGGTGCCTCCATCCTCAAAGATACTCACAGAATCTCAAGTGTACCCAGGCCTGAACTACCTGCTCTGTGTGATTTTACTTTGACCAGGGGAGGCCGGACTAGGGGACCTCCCATGGTGCCTGACAACCTCAACTATTCAGTGTTTTTCTGTATATGCAGTCAAAATATGGAGAAAAATTTTACAATCAGCAAGATTTTTCTTGTATCAACTAATGTGGCAGCACATAACAATGGAACCTACATCATCTACTGCAGTTATCGCAGCTTTTTCTTGGTAGGGATCTTACAGTAGTTTTGGTACTTATTTACAATGTAGATCCACAAATGTTCATTGTTTTGAACTCATAAGATCAGATTGTAAATCTATTTTTATACTTGCCTGTCTATAAAATGCTGGAATGACTGTCATGTAGTGCTGCTGTCATGATGCTCTTTATATTTGCTGAACCTTTGCATACCTCATGGAACACTAGACCCCAGTTCTTGCTTCTATCAGTGTTATTGTTTGCAATTTTTGTGCTGTTTGAGACTCAACGCTATCACAATGGGAAAAAGTCATACCACTCCTTCTGTTGTGGTAAGCCATGTAATGTGAAACCAGTTCAAACTTAGTAGCGATTGCATTTAAACCTTTCTTCTTTTGCAAGAGACTCACAAAGCATTACCATCCTAAAAGGATTTGATGAATGTTAATCTTACATATGCCTATTTTCTTTAATTTTGAATTATTTTCTTCTATTTTTTTTAATCATCATTTTAAAAAGATCTGCATCTGGCTTTGTGGGCTGATCCTCTAGGAAATTTGATCTCTGGTTTTAGTACCATATATTTTTATTGTTAACTTGTTATGACCAGCTTTAAAGGGCTAGAGAGAAATTGGATACTGTTAGGCATTAGTTGTGCTTTTAAACTGCTTTCTCAAAATAAAAAATCGAGAGGCGATCTGCTCTTAGATATTAACTGTAACACAAAACCCCAAATGATACTGTTGACAAGGTTTCTTTTCCTGTCTCCCTCTTTTTGGCCTGCTTATTTGTTTCTGACTTCTTTCATCTCCTTTCTACTTTTCACATGCATTTTTTTCTTTGATATTTTCCTGCCTTACTTCCCCCAAATAATTTCCCTTTTCTTCTGCAATTTTTGATCTCTCCCTCATGAACATGAATGTTTCCGCCCTATAAAAACTTTCATTCTCTCCCCACATAGATCCCATCTACTATTCTCATGTTGCATTCACTCTGCACGATCTCTATTTTCTATACTAGACTTTATCCTGTAAATTCTACTGTATTTTAATTCCAATTCTTTTTTTTTTTTTACTGGTCACACCTGCCCAGACTACCACTGTGAGTCCTACTTGCCTGCTGTTTTCTCATACTCCCCTACGTTCTCAGTCTCATCTCTCCTGCCCTCTCCTTATTTTATACCTCTCTCTTACCAGTCTTTGTTGTCTGACCTCCCTTCATTTTGTCACTCCTCTTCATCTTTAAAAAACTGTAAATTTCAATTTAAATATTTCTAGCTATGTGACTATCTCATCATGTAAAGCAGCTTCTGAGCCTAAGGCCAAAGTACAGGCCCCCTTTTGCCCACTGAGCTAAGCTTTCTTCACTCTCCTCCTTCCTCCAGATGAGATATTTACATCCAAACAGTTTCTGGTATTTGGTGTTTCCTGAACTGAGCATTTCTTTTGAGAATGTTAGTCCTCTGTGACCAAAACCATGCCAAGGACCATGCTCATACTTAGAGAGACATGTGATCATGGGCATGTACTCAAACATCCATTCATCCATCCGGTCCACAAGACCAGGTAATCTTCCTCTCTATTTGATCTGCCCAGTTAATTATCTTTCCTTTGCCTTAGAGAATATCAGTGTTAGAGACTGAGCCATGCAAACAAGTGGGAAGCAACTGGGGAAGAAGCAGAAGCTCAGGTGGACTTTGCTGAAACAAGTCCCAGAGTTTAACTGGTCTGTAACATGGAGAGGATGTGGCACCACCAACAGCATGACTGTTGAGTGCCTCCATCTTTGGGTGACTGTTCATCTCCTCCCTGCAATACAGCCTTTCTTAATTTTACTGTGTCTAAGAGCACGTCACTGCTAGGAGATGGTATAGTAACTTTCCAAAGAAAATAGTAGTATGAGAAACAGATTGTTACAGGACTTTACATTAATGTAAGGCCTCAGGAGACATATCAAAAATAGAATTTCAGGATGAAAAATTAAGAAAGACACGTGTGCAGCATGGAGTTATTTTAACTAACTCGGTTTCTTCAGGCAACTATATTCATGATGACATTATCTAATGAAGCAAAGCAGCAAAAAAAAAGCAGAAGATATCTGATCGATTAAAAATGAATAGGGAGATTATTGTCTAATGATAGGTAATCCATGCTTGGAAAGGTTTTTGTTTATAAGGAAAAAGAACAGGGGGGAAAAATCATAAAGGATTATTATTTGTTCAGTTATTTTCGAGTACTAAGCTTCAAACGCCACGATTTCCATTACATACAACATGTTTGTGTACCAATAACGTGACATTAGGGGAAGTATTGTGATATTTGTGTGCTGCTTTCCTAGACTGTTAATCTGTTAACAAGTGGATACAAGCCATGAATTCAAACGATTGCCCCTGTGAAGGTGTTTCTAGTGATCCTACCTGTTGGCGGGATGATTCCAGGAGACATTAGGCCTGGGACAGAATGTGGCATGATATGAGAATTCTCTGGGGAGGTGACACTTTGAGTCCTCTTAGGAGGCCTTCCAGGTCTAGAACTGAAACAAACAAACAAAAAAATTTTTACAATTAAGCTGTTGTCTTACACATCATTTCAAAGTTGTTTCAAGTGGTAACATGGACTGTAAATAAATTTGTTTCAAGGACGGTTGCTTTTGCAGTTAGATGTAATAGACTTCCATCACTAATTAGATTACATGCTGAATTCATTTTCCTCATTGAAGATCAGCCGCTCTTGATGCATAATTCATAGCCTGCACCTCGTTACCTGCTTCTTCATATTAATATCTATACACAGTTTGAATTGCCTCGTTTGCATATGCTAAAGTTCTGCATGCAGCCTTCAGCACGAAAATTATGCACTAACTTGTAATAATTATTACAGTCAGCCTGCTATTGATTTATGAGACTTTTAAAAACCAAATATGTGTAGTACTTGTAATGAATGATATTTTAAGGTTCTTCAGGAAATTAAAAGGCAATGGCTGCCTAAGGAAATGTTCTGCTTGTTTGATTTAATACTACAGTTAGCTGGGAGGTGGAATGAAAGAGTGATTCAGACCTATAGCACATTTTTCGATGATATGTTTTATTACTTCGCACTGCTAGCCTGATATCTAGATGATAAATGACAATACATATCTAATGTGTGAAAAGGTCTTGCAATTTCTTTATTTTTTGTCATTTAAAAGATAAGTCAAGTTATCATTTAACCCTTATTCTATTTAAAGTGAAAATCTCACTAAGACACCTTACTTTAAATATACTACTTTATGTCAGAAAGGACTCGGAATTATTTGTAAGATATTGTTGAGCGACCGCCATCACAGCAACTTACATCTGTCCAGCACAGAAGAATAAAGGGCTTCCAATTTAAGCATTCCTTGTCTGTTTAATGCTCACATGCACAACTTTCCATCTCCTGGACTGCCTAAGTAGCATACAAATTAGATATGGATGACAATGAAAATACTTATTGCCCACTTACGTACAAATATGTACCTGCTCGTACCATGTATATCCAAAGGCTTGTATTCCTATGTACAGATGGTGCTACTGCAACGTCCTGTAACTACTCATTTAGGGAACATTGTCGAATAACTTCAAAGACTAAGGTGATGTGCTGCTCTAGAACTGCAGTGTTAACCTATGATCTGCCAAACTTTTGAAGTTCTTCATTTGTTTCAGAACAAGAAAAAAAAGAAAGGTGGGTATGAAAGGCTTTGTTCCTTAGGTCCTCATACTAACAAAACTCTAATCCGTCCCAGCTATGTTGGGACTGCAGAATGAGGCAGATAATAAAATACCTCTGTTTTCCGCTCTTGTTAGTTTCCATTGTGTTTGGAAATACCTTCTTTTGTTTTCCTTTTTTGGCACCTTCTACAACCTAACTTTAATAAACCAAAAACAATCAAAGTACAGAGCATTTTCTTGAAGTTTAATGACTCAAGGCATTGAGTCATTAACCTTAACTGATCATTAATTCCCAACTTAATGTCCTGAGCTGAGGTCATTATTAAAATTATAAGCTTGGTAATTTCTTTGATTGGTTTGGGATTTTTTTCTTTAATATAAACAAAATTGTCATATGTTCAAAACTACAAGAAAAACAGCTGTAGAAAAAGAATATTGTCTTATTCCATCTCACAAAACCAAATTAAATGTCTTCGGTTTTTGATATTTCCTTTGTGATTTACAATAAAAATAAACATCCCATGAATACACATAAAACTGAACAAAACATTATAGACAAAAATGATCTGATTTAAATGGAGTGTTTCTAATATATTCACCCACCAAAAATGCCACTATGTAGGAAAACTTTAATGGTTTCATTTAAGAATCTATGATGAAGTACTCAAATCACTATTGTGATATGACTATTGAAGGGTCTGACAACAGCGTAACAGAACGCAAGCAGGGTAATGTGCCACGATGCACAATGTACCAGTGACCTCCAGGTCTTTAAAAAAAACAAGTTCACACCTGCAAAGACTGTCTTTGATGTTTACTACCAAGTATAGCCATGGTGAAGCCTGCATGCTTTTGTCTTTGATTTTGAGGAATAAAACCACCCCTCTTCAAAGCCTAAGGGAAGACAGTCATGGACCAAATCTATAAACAAAGGTCAGTAGCAAATTATAGGTGAGTGATACTGAAATACCCAAGGCAGAAGTCTTCCTTTGGTCACTTTCTACAAGTAAGTTGCTTGTGCTATTGTATACAAAAGGTGGGAGGGTTGGGGGGGGGTGTCACACTCAAAGACATAAATGAGTCCAGCAACCCAACTCCATTCCACTATCTATCTTAAAGCTTACCAAGTAAGTGTTTTCATAAAGTCCTAAACTCCCAATTCCAATCTTACTAATAATATTTCACACAGTAGATGGTTGGGCACTGTAACAGGCTCCCCAGGGAAGTGGTCACAGCACCAAGCCTGACAGTTCAAGGAGTGTTGGGACAGTGCTCTCAGACACACGGTGTGACCTGGGGATGGTCCTCTGCAGGGCCAGGAGATGGGCTTGATGATCCTTATGGAGCCCTTCCAATACAGCTTCTGTGATTCTATTTAAAGGAAATTTCTGAGAAGGAAACCTATTTAATAGGTTAAATAGGTTAAAAATAGAATTTTAAGTGACACTAGTTCCAATCTACTATTAAAAGGCCTTTATCTATTTCAGAAATGGGTTTTTTTCTTATAACAAGGCAGAAAAACACCGTAAGACACATTAAGAATTATTTCTTAAGGCCTGGAAGATCTGATTTAGAGGCACTATGCAATACACAATTAAAGTGAATAAATCTAATTGTCTTTAATAACTGATTAAGTAACAATACTTGACTTAATTTGTTAGTTGTCATTTGTTATGCATTTGTTTCATTAACCAAACTACTAACTTGAAATACTGCCATTTTGTAAGATTTGTTTTCAAACTATAAGAATTGCAAGTATTTTGCATGAATCATTACCAAAGTTGTGGGGAAAATGGTATGAAAAAATTACTTTAAAAAATAATCACTCTGACTAGAATTAAAAACTTGCATGTTGTTTTGTAGTTCATTATCATTTTTATAGCTATACGAAAAACTCTTTTAAAAAAAAATCAAAATCATAGCAAATTAGTTTAACTATCATAAACAGGATGATAAAAATAGCTTAATAAATCATTTTGTTGGTATTTTTCATAAACTTGAGTATAGTAAAGACCTATTTATTTTTAGATTAGGACATGTTCATTTTCATTCCAAGATAAGAAACCTTCAAAATACCCATATTCTTATTTTGTATCAAAATCAGTAGATTTGTCTTCAGTATGAAAACAAAATACAATTTAAATAGGTATGAGTTGATTTATTACATAAAAGATACATTTAAATGCCAGAGCAATGTAAGCTGTTCTTCTAATTGATGGCACTGAGATACAAAAATCATCATTTTAAAGCTGATGGCAATACTATTTTTACTCAAATTTAGATTTTCTATATAAGCTTTTATAGGCATATAAAAGACATTGTTAGATTTTGTATTTTATCTGAATACAATTATTGGAAGAACTGCACTGGTTTTGATGAAAGCACATTTGAGTTCTTACGGAAATGCTAATTATCTCAATGAGTAAACTACTCAAAGATGACCCATTTTGATTTTAAAGATGTCTAAAGTCTGGATTTTTTAGAGCTAGGACAAACAGTCTGAAATGCCAAAGCCCCAAAAGCCAAAGTAAGTCTTGTGAATACCTAAGGTCATAGTACAGATAAGTCAAGGAGTGTTTTGGAACTCCACAAGAAGACGCTGAAAGAAACAGCTACATCTGGAAGTCATAGCTGATCTTCCTGTCTACCGTTTCATTCTTTGAAGAGCAAATTAGAGAAAGCAGAAATTAGACAATATCAACAAAGATCCAAGGAAGCCACAATGATTTACTGTTTTAAAGACCTGGGGAGAAGTCTATAGGGAAGTTAACAGTTCCTTGCTTACCAATTAGAAAAGACATCCAATAGATTGTCACCCTGCTTTTAGAAATATGAATAAGTCAGATATTTTCTGCTCTAAATCTTACATTTTCATATGTGAGATAACATATGTTGAAGAAGAAGATGAAACCTTTCTATAGGACTATATATTACTAACTTACTAGTCACGTTTTTAAAGTAAAACACCTAAATGTATTTATTCCCATGAAAACCCATCTGCCTTCTATAAGCTTGTGTCAGTTTGTGATAAAATTTTCAGACTTTTTTCAAGTCTTAAAAGACATTCCCACAGACAACTGATATTTATTTTTGTAGAAATTATCACTATTTACAGTTACAATATGCCATTATGTGAATGAGAAACTCAAGGTGCAGATCAGTGAATCTTGAAAGTCTCAAATATTTTCTTCATTAACATCAGCTAATTAGATAACCAGAGCACTTTCCAGAATGACTGAAAATAAATCCGTCAATTTTTGGCCAGATTTGTATTTCATCCCTTCAATTTCATAAATACATCAAGGAATACTATGACTGTAGCATTTTCATCTTTGAAGAAAAAGGGTGTATATGTCTACTGCACTATGATTAGCATGAGAAGCAATTGAGAATACATTTAAGGCTGAGAATATGGTTATTTTTTGGTCTTTTGATCAACATATATTAGTCTTACATCCTTCCTGTGTTACGAAATCTAGAAAACAACAGATGGCTGAATTTAAGAATAAAAAAATGGAAGAATCAGTGTTCTTCATCAGTTAAAATGTTGTGCTTTGATAATATTTTAAAAGTTTTACATAATTTCAGTTGTATTATCAAGTATGAGCTCACTCCTGGAAATGTTTTGATAGTGCTAAACAATTAAAAGCAGACATAATCAACAGAAAACCTGGTTCTGTACAATCACATGGAAAGAGACAACGGGACAATTGGGCTTATCTGCTTGGCTTTAAAAGTAACCAGGCTGCTTTCAGCTCTTATTACTATCTTCCAGAAGTCAGACTTGACTTTAAAATTTAAGTGTCTCATCCTTGAAAGCCTTAGATATGTAGACCTCCTACTGATTTCTGTTAAGACTTTTGAGCACCAAGGAAGGCATTGGCTCCAAAACAGCTGAAAGTCTTCATGAGTAGTATACAACTCTCAGAGCATGTCACTAGCATTTTACAGATGACTAATTGCATGGCAAAACATGTACTAGGAAACGAAAAGTTAAAAAATGTTGAGATAATTCTGTGATTTATCTTTCTCATGTCCTGATTTTGAGGAACAATTGTGCAATATTAACATTCGATTAATAAAGTGTCATTCTTTAAAATAATTTTTATTAAATACATGAAGCACCTCTAAAGAAAACTGCAAGTCTGACCAGCAGTGAGAAGGCAAATTGCCTTTCCTGCCAAAATTAATTAATGTCGGGGTTTGTTTTCTACATTTGAAGTTTTATTTTTAATCTTGTCTGTGAGCAAGTTTAGTGCACAGAAATATTGTCCTCATCTGCAGCTGGGCAAACATGATGCAGTGAAGTTATCATTGGCCAGGCAGTTTTATAATCAGTAATATTGGGGAGTGGCTGGAAAAGTTACACTCCAGAGGTGACAGGCAGCAAATCTGTAACAAGCATTTGGTGTAATTATTTAATGTATTTTTTAAGTTCTTAGGACTGCCTAAAACAGCTTTGAATATCAATATCAATTTTAGCTACATCAGCGTTTCTACATCTCATTTAGGTACATTTTGAAAATCTATGCTTTATTTCTCATCTGTTCTATCTCCCCTTAGTGCTTCAAAGCCTGACACAGAACTTTTGACCTCAAAGAAGCTGGCTGAATGAAATTTAGGTGATCATCCACTGGAAGCAGTTATTATGTTCTTGCCATACAATGGACACTGCAAAAGGGCTGCAGATGTCACTTGCTGACTTAATGCAAAGGCAGGGGTGCCCTGTGACAACCTGTAACCACAGGCAGTGGACTCTTCCCACGTGGTACTTCTGGGTTTTGGGATAGCTTCTATGCCGCTCTCATATGTGCAGCCTTCACACTAGCAAGACTTGAGCCAAGGGCGTGTCAGTACTGAAAAATAAGGTCTAGGAAGACTGACTAAACCTTTTGTGCAATTTAATTCCTTTGCTTGGAAAACACTTGCCAAGGTAACCTTCATAAATATTTCTAATGCACTGAACTAGCATTTTAAAGGCAAAAAAATGACAAAGTACATTGATCCAAAACTTATACTTTACTATTTTAGGTTTTCCCCTTCTTCTCCCACTCAAGAACAAAGCAAAAAATGCAATTCTGAGACAGAGCATACATTTGTTTTGGCAGTTAGTAAAACAACCATTAGAAGTCACACCATGTCCTTTTTATTTGCAGCAGTCTTGTAAAACAATAAAACTCTCAGTGCAATTACCTTAAATTTATTTTTCTTCTCACAGTTAAACAGAAAATGTTCTCACGCAATAATTAGTGCTGAACTCATGATATATTAGGAGTTACTGAGACAGCAAACAATGCTGATAAAAATAAATACAAAGATCTGTTTCAAAATCTTCATAAAGAAGTGCATGAATGATCTTCAAAAGAATTAGGTTGTGTTACAGGAGTGAGCAGCAGAGCAATCATGCCGATGAAATATTATTGCATTTCAGTAACAGAACACTTCACTGCTATTTTTGAACCAAAATGGCCAAAAGTGGATACTGTGTCAGAAATGCAGTACCAGTGCATTATCTGTGGAAGAAAAATAAATGGAAGAAAATATATTTCCCTTCCTATCCCATTCTAAAGTCATTTACCGCAGTAACACAGGAACACTGGTTAGTCCTGGGATGCTACTCTTTTGCTGGGGTAGAAAAGACCTTGTTGAATTATTTCTTTTCCTAAGAGAATTGTCATGTAAACAGCTTGTCATTGCCATCCTCCTCAACATTGCAGCCCAAATCACTCTGCTCTTCAGCAAGATTAGTAATATTCTTGATACAAGAGTATAAGATACAAGGTACAAGAGTGCAAGAATATATAAAATATATATTACAGCAACACCTGCTGGTTCTCCCTTGATGGTTGAAGTCCTACACTACAAAAACAACAAAAGAATATAAGAAAAAGATTCTCCTTGACTGATCATATTACTTGAATATATGAATGACCTAGAGGGCAAGAAAGAAAATAAAACCAGTTAGAAATCTGAGTGTTACTGGAGTAAGTTACAGTACCAGCTTTGAATACAGCTGTGATTGTACATAAGCTCAAAATATTACTGACAGATGTCTGTTCTCTTAATGAAATTGAGATCTGTAAATCATCTATTGGAAAGGGAAAAATAGATAAGAAATTAGGCTAATTCTGTTGGGTGGCAGAATTATGATGTCAGAATTAAATTAAGTCAAAAAGTTCACTGCTTCATCTAGTTAGCTGAAACACTAGATCTTCCTGAAAGTTCTTAAAACATTTAAGTATGTTGGCTCTCATGATTATGTAATAACTGTGAAACACAAGCTTCTGATGGTGACAGCCATACAAGCGAGAGCTGAAAATAAGTCTGAATGAACAATGAAATGCAATTATTAAAGAGAACTTATGCATAGATTCAAAACATATTGATATATTTTTTTCATTATATAAACCTTGCTTCAGAAGCAGTACTCAGAAATCACAGCATTGGTGATCCTGAATAAAGTTATTTAGGAATACTGGCAATATCAACAAGAAAACTATGAAAAATCGTATTTATTTCCTCTATTTCCACTGTTGTCTTTTCAGAGTAATTCTGCAACTACGAAGAGAAGAGAAGAGAAGAGAAGAGAAGAGAAGAGAAGAGAAGAGAAGAGAAGAGAAGAGAAGAGAAGAGAAGAGAAGAGAAAAGAAAAGAAAAGAAAAGAAAAGAAAAGAAAAGAAAAGAAAAGAAAAGAAAAGAAAAGAAAAGAAAAGAAAAGAAAAGAAAAAAAAAGAGAAAAGAGAAGAGAAGAGAAAAGAAAAAAGAAAAGAAAAGAAAAGAAAAGAAAAGAAAAGAAAAGAAAAGAAAAGAAAAGAAAAGAAAAGAAAAGAAAAGAAAAGAAAAGAAAAGAAAAGAAGTGGAAAAAATAGTGATATAAAGTGCATCCTTCCCACAAAATGCTCTTTCCATCAAGTTATAACAGATGCCTTTCCCATTTCACTCAACCTTACAGCATAAACCGCACCCAAAATTTAAATATGCAAGCTAAATGATTCCTTCTAACAGTGTTATTCACCCACATGAAACCCCAAACTATAACAGATGCAAAGCCTATTTTTTCCTCAACTGTTTTCATCTTTTCTTAGGCTTTTAATTCCAAAAACATCCCCTCAAAACATCATCTACTATATTTATTATAAAAATGTCAAGCATGGAGTTAATAGGCCAAAAAGGCAGGCTTGATCCACAATGACACAATCTAAAAGAATTTTAAGCTTTCATTTTTTTAAAAAAGTTTTTACTTTAAGTCGCTGAGTTGATTCCTAGTGTGAAGCAAGCCTAACTGTTGCGGTTATGTCTGTTAGAGTCTGCATATGGCCTGAAACAATGATTTCAATGTATGAACTTTAGTTGGAATGAACAGTCCTGCTCCAAGGCTTGTTTTCCAACCATCTGTATTCATCTCTGCATATAACTTGCACATGTAATTACAATTTTGTGAACATAAATCAGATAATTGCATGTACAAATAACCAATTAGACTCAAAGCAGAAACAGGCCATATAACAGCATACTCCTCTTTTGAACACATATATAACCATACTAACATATGTAACTATCTTTATTTCAGAAATTTTTGTTTAACTTCTTTAGAAAAATATCATCTGATTTGTCTTCCATCAGGACATACCAGGGAGCAGCTGCCATTTTGAGAACCACTTTAAAAAAAGGAGCAGAAACACTACAAGAAAAAGCATCTACATAAGATGCAAGCCCACTATTGCTCCAGAGGTCACAGAGCTCGTTGTTCATTACTGCCTGTATTAAATATAAAATACATAAACATCTCAAATTATGATTTAACCTTAAAAAAAAAAAAAAAAAAAGAAGAAAAATACTGTCCTATTCAAGGTATTTAGTGAAAATATTCTGGTTCTCCTGGCAGTCTGTTAATTAATATGCTATTTTTATTCATAACAGTTGATAATGGAGTTCTATCATATCAGTGTATCCACTGTAATATCTGAATGCACTCGTCAGTTAATTGGCCACAATTCTTTGTATGAAATGCTGAAACAAGTGAACTGTCACCTCTTTAATGAAACTGCCTATATCTTAAACCCTTTGCCCTTTAAAAAACTCTTTATACGCAAAATGAAAAATTTTATTCTAGCTTCTGCCAGAGACTGTGGTTAATGTTCACTGCCCTTTATTCACCTTATTTTTAATTCTGAAAACACACACTCATTAACCGTACACTTCCAAAGAATTGCTGGAACTGCCTAAATAAAAGCTTGAAAGTGACTTTTATTGTACATTTGAGAGTAACAGTAGTGATATGAAATACTGAAAAGACTCTGTCCTAGTCTGTACAGCTATAACTGCTCAGCTGGTGTAACACAGATTGATGGTAACCATGCAGTATTCATTAAAATCAAGAATTTAAACCTTTAAATAAGGTGGTCTGTATTTGCATATATGTACAAATACAAAATAAGTATTAATCTACTGATCAGCACTGAGCATTAAAAGTTATAAGTTTCTTTGAACAGATGATATCTGGGATCAGAGTGAGCAGGTCTACTCTTTGAGTGCCCTTCTATTTGATATCAATAAGCAAGTCCTAAACGAGAAGCTAAAGAATATGCACACCATTAGTTTCATCTCTGTCACTCTGACTTGAAGTTGTTTGCGACAGTAACCGGCTTTCAGTACAGCAATGGGTTTGTGCAACACCCGGCACAATGCTCAACACTGAAAACCCATGCAGACCAAGAGATAAAAGACAGGGCCTATCTTTGTAGATGCCCTTTAACTGGTAAATCCTTGTGCGTACTCTAGATGTACTTTACTTCCAAAACAGAGCAAAATATGAACTCATGGGGAAAAACTAAATTGCAGTATACTCCAGGGGAATAAAAAACCTGATCTGTGTACCAAAATCTGTTTGTGAAATCAAGATCCCAGGTGTATTAGAGTGTTCCACCATTGCAAGTCTAGATGTAGACTTGCTTGGCCATTATACTCTACTATGGATTATTGTAAAACAAATTTGTGGTTTTTTTTCCTTGTGCAAGGCAAGGAACAGAAACAATCAACCTCCCATTTTCCTTGCAGAGCAGCATCTATAAACATATGAACGGTAGCACAGTTTTCCCTCCAAAGCAGCAGTACTATAGTAATTCGGACAATAAAGAATACCAATCCAAGACTCCTAAGTCCTAAAAAAAATAGAACCATAAAAAACCAGTACTATAGGTCCAAATGGAAATATTACAGTGATCCAACCAAAGACACTTTGATTTGTTATCCTTTCAACAATTCAAAAGTCATTCAGTACATTTCTATTAAGCTACAGAGGATAAAATCTGGTGATACCTTAAAATACATCACCATAACCCTTAGTCAGTATTTGAAGGTAAGTTATTTGCAGGCCTGAAATACAGCCAGTGCTCCAAGCTGTCCCTTAACTACCTTACGTAAAGTCTGTCCTATCAGAAATAACAGTCTGCTACTAATGTGTTATCCTAAGGAAACAGTGAAAGGTTAATCAGTCATTTCTAAAAACTAGTACAAGGAGTATGTTTTTAGATAACAGAGCTGACAAACATATCTACTTCTGATAAGATTATTTTAGTTATTATGATTACTTATATTTAATTGTAATTCTGGTAATTCCATTATGAATCTTCATACAACAGAGTTACATAAGAAGATATCCAATGATCTATTTTATAGAAAAGCCTAAATCAATTACTGAGAAGTTTATTTTAATATGGATATATTCTATATTTACTCTGTGACTGGAAAAGGTACACATGCTCTACTAGTCCCTTTACCTCCCATCTTCAAAGTACATGATGAAGACATGTAGACTTTAAGTCAAATTACTGTTGCATTTTGTTGGAAAGATGTGTTTCTCAAAAACATCTCACTTTAGCCAGAATAAAGACCCCCCAAAATAAAATGACCAATTCTAGTGCTTGCAAATGCATTCTCAATGATGAATTCTCAATAAGAAACCTCAAGTTCAATTCGTCCTTCCTTTTAGGAACTCACATCTTCAGCAGCATGGGACACATACCACAGAATTTCATATAAGGGAATTTTAGTCAGGAATACAACTTCCAGGATGGGCAAATGGCACCAAGACTTGAAGCACACCCTCCTGGGGCATACTGTAGCTGGCCAGCATGCACATCCATATGATATCTGATTGACATACTCTGTGCCTGGCACATCTCCATACATAACACGCACACAGAGCTCTCTTTTGGCTCTGGCCATATTGCTCGTAGCACAACAAGAACAAATCCAGACTGAACATTACGATCATAACGAAATACAAATTAATCACAATAATTACAAACACATTTTCTATCTGTGCCCAGAGTCAAGTTAGACGAGAGTTAAAGTAGGTGCCAATTCACAATTATATTTTGATTCATCGTATTTTCTACTTTTCTCAAAGATTTACCTCAGTTTCTCTTCTGTTTTCTTACCAACAAAACCCGACTTTTCTATTACTCTATCTTGCTTAGACACAGAAAAGCTCTGAACATGTTGTCACAAGCAAGTTAAGGGCTCAGGAATGAAAAATCATCCAAATCATCAAATATAATAATACAAAGGAGTTGTTTTTCCCGATTTTGTTCTGGCTGATGATCTCTGAATGTTAGACATGATGATCAAATTGTCGTGGATCAAACTAAGAGGTACACTTTCATCAGTGCTAGAGTTTGCCCCAAGATACTACGTTTGTTCGAGACTTTGTTTTAGTTTTTGTACTTTCAAGCTTTACTCCCGTACTAAAGAAGATACTAAAGAAAGACCTACTTGACCAAACCACATGCTTTCCTACTCTGTTTGTAAGTACTTCTGGCAGAACTGGGTTTGTGTGGTAATGGATCAAGTTCTTAAAAAAAAAACAACCAGCAAAAGACTGTCCCTTTTACAGAACAAGAATCAAATTAGACATTATCCTGTCCAGAAATGTGCTTGGTTACATGCTTGGCTGAAAGTCAGAGTGATGTTTTCATGACTTTATAGCTCTCCAATACAAAAGCACACCCAAGCTTTAACTGGACAGTGTGTTCATGTAGTTTTTCCAAAAATTTATCATTATTTGAAGAAGAGAGTACAGCAATAAAATAGCAAATTAGAAGAATTTAGTATCAATCAATTTTCCTTCTCTAAATTTTCTTGACATGGATAACACACTGTTATGAATTCTGTTTTAATTGAACTGTATGAAGTGGCAAAGTATTATATGTTTGTAATGAAGCTTTCTCATTTTATTTCTCAGTATATCTTCATTATACTATCTTTTGAAAGAGATTAACATTTTAAAGTTTTTAAGCAATATGTGGAACAATAAAGCAGTCATTTGTTCCAATTTATCTGTTTATTCAACAACTTGAGGGGAAAAAAAATTTACGAGGCATGCTTTGGACTCCTGTGAGTTGGAGATGTAGTCCTTGCAAGAGTGTTCTCTCTCACACAGTGACTCTTCATGTGAGATACGTTTGCTTGTATGGGTGTATGTCATACATACATGTTTATATAGGCCATATAGGGCAGCACACTCTCCATGCATGGGAGTCTCTAGGCTGATAGAACCAAGGCAACAGGTGTTCTCACTGTCATACTAGGAATCACAGACCTGTCAGTCTGAGGAGGTTTAGACTGGATATTTGAAAGAATTTCTTCATCAAAGAGGTTATCAAGCATCAGAACAGGCTGCCCTGAGAAGCTGAGTCACTATTGCTGGATGTATATAAAAGGCATGTAGCTGGGACACTTAGGGACATGGTTTAGTGCTGGACTTGGCAGGGTTAGGTTACTGGCTCCAATCTAAATGATTCTATGATTCTGTATGCAAACACATATTCACAGATGTATGTGCCTATCTGTTTGTGCAGTATGCGTACACAGAGACTGCAATCCCTGCAGGTGATTAGCTGGGCACCACAACATTAACACAATCATTTAAGAAAGAAAATGAGCACCATAGTCAAATGAAAAACCAGATGTCATTTGCTAATGGATACCAAACCTAGAAGTGTAGTTAAGGATAAACAAAGGGTAATAGAGTTTACCTAGTACTCCTCGCACCCCGTAACTTTTTCTAACTTTCACAGATGCCAAACAAACATTTTCTCTTTTTTCTTCCTTTCCACAACAGGACCGTTGAGACTCAAATATCAATTCAGTCAATTGCAATTGTATAGTGAGATGAATCTTTCAAATGACCACAGATCTCTCTTGTAAACCTCTTTGGGTAGACAGACCCTAAGATCATGTGCCCATCAATGTCTTGGAAGATTAATGATACATACTAAGTCAACAATATTATCTGTATGTTCCCCAAAGGTCTTAAATTAAAATACATATTCATCCTGGCCCAGCTTAGCATATGTGAATTTGTTTTTCTTAGTAAGATCACAGTCAATAATAATAATGTAGGCAGGCAACTCTGGAAAATAACAAATATAAACTCACCCCTGAAAGCTAGTTTCCAGAACTAGCATTCTCTTGAATGCCATTATCTCTGACTTGTGTAATAGTCAAATCTAAAAATGGCTTCACTTATCCAAAAAGTGACTTATGAGAATTATACATAAAAACCTTTATAAATAAAAACATATTGGTAAATATTATGCTGTGTCACAAGCTTCAGAGTTCAGTCAAATTTCATGTAAATCTTTCCATTAAGAGAAATGTTTGTGAAACAATTTGCTTTGCAGAATATATTCATTTTGGTACAAATAAAAATTTTTATTCTGTATTACACCCATTACATGATTTACCTCTTTGTATGAAGTACTCAAGCTGTACAATAAGCTTTCTTCACCAGTTCTCATGTAATTCACACTAAAGCTGTGCTAAGTCCTTCATTCTTTCTTTTCCCTTATATACGTAACAAACACATTTGTCTTAAGATTTAAACCCTTTCATAATGGTACCTCACAAGTGGTTTACAACTGTGCCATAAATGTTACACACACATGATGATATTTAAGTTCACACTTTTTCATGAATTTTTTTTCATTTTATAATCACAATAAAAAGAAAATCTTCAATGGACAGCTTCTATTTTAGAGAAAAAGCAAACATACTTATTTCAACAGGCTTACTGTGAGTTAATTAAAGTGGAAATTATGTAAACAAAAGTCAGTATTATAAAGCCGCTATGAAGTTTTAATTTTTCTATTGACCTAGTAACAAATTTAAATGCTAACAGTTTGGGACATCAAATTAAATGAATACAAACACTTTGTTTAATGACATCAGCAGTCAGTGCAGAACATCTGTGTTTTACTTTAAATGTGATCAGAAAATATTCTTTTGTTTACATTACAGATAATCAGGAGGTTTATATTTCTGTGTTCAATTTAAGAGGAAAAAAAGATCATACTACCTTCAGGGCCCAAGGAAGCAATAAGTTACAAATGCAGGATTTCTCCTTTTTTTTTCTGTTTTGTAACCATGGTAAAACAATAGAAATGAACTTTCCCTGAACCTTTCTCCTTTAATGGCCTGGGTCCATGTTGACCCAGCAAGCTGGAACCTGATACTATCAACCTGACTGCTGCTAAAGCAATCAGATTCAGCAGAAACTATACACAGTGCATTATAATACTAATTTCAGCATCCCACGAAGCCAGTGCAGAGGCAAGCTATTAAACTATTATATTCTATTGTTTAAAAGTGAGATTAATTCAATAGCTTAAATGCACCCAAAAACACTGAACTAAATGGCAGACTGTACAACTATATTGTTATTCTTTTATAATACTGTACCAAAGTGAAATTGCAGATAAGGTTCTCCCTTCCCCTCTCCCTTCAAAAAAAAAGCACTACTGGATGAATTATTAGTAAACAGATTATTTGAGCCATTACAGGTTCATATGATCCTGCATTTGAATGAGGTATGTAATTAAATTATCAAGACTTTGTTCTAAATGCTTGAAAGAAGGAGAGCATGATAACCACATTTTAAAAAGGTAGAATAAAAGAAGAATCTTTTTTTTCCTTATAGAGGACTACAGGCAACTAATGTATGAAGGCATAATTGATTAATTCCACTAATTAAGATATTTGTTATTCCTGAAATTGTAGCTTGATAAATAATGTATTAGATGTGGCACCATTTCCCATCAGTTCTGAAAAGACTGTGATGATGTTTCAAATATATACTGTTATTTTTTGGAGGCTGAAGAGCTTACTTCTAGGCTTCTGTGTCCACGCAAAAAGCAAGCAAAATAAATTTTGAAGTTATGAATAAGTCAATCTTTAAATAGTAAAAACTGCATTACAACATATTCTAGTCATTTTACAAAAATATTTGCTTACAGATTTTTGTTTTTTTCAAAAAATTTTAAGGGGAAATATTTTTCAACTAGCCCAACTTTCCCAGAAGTACATATTCCATGGAAGTCAGTCATTTATGATGTTTCCTTGAACAGCGAGACACGTTCCAAGAGCTATTCATCCCCTTTTCTTTCAAGTATAAATCACTTTGGGGATGTGTTTGTGGCTACAGTGGTTATTATATAGAGACCCTAGTCACCTAACTATTAAATGGCTTTAACCTTTAACACAGCTACTGCAGAAAGAAAAACAGTCACTAACTTGTATGCAGTGATCATAACTATAGACTACTTATGCAGAATGTGAAACACACTGACAGAAAGACCTTTTCAGTTGAAGCAGTCATACAACTTTGCTCTCTTATGAAGAAAAATAATCATCATCCTGTAGGCAGGTCAGGATAATAATGTTGAGACTGAAGAAGAGACTGAAGAAGAGACTGAGGGATCTACTAAACTATAAAGAGGGGGAAAAAAGTAATATTAGCAAGAACATTAATCTGGGTGAAGGATTTCTGGCTGTACGCTACAGATTTGGCTTAGTTTACAATAAAACATTATTTAAGCACAGATTAGAACTCAACTTTTTGCCTTCTAAATGAATTCCCTTATCATAACACAGATTTACGCTCATTTTTTTCTCTTGTCCAAGAAATCTTTCATTCCCTTCCATGTACCTGAATAGCTTCAACAGAGATGAAGAGTGTCTATTTGTGATATTAGTCTTCATGCTGACCAGCTTGTTGCATTTTCTCAGACAGAGAATTTTACCACCACCCAGGAGGTCCCCCACATCTCATTTTGACCAATAAGCTGTGGCAATAGGAGAGAAAAGGGTCTCCACCACTGCTTCTTCACTGAAAGAGTTGGCAAGCATAAGAACAGGCCGCACAGGGAAGTGGTTGAGTCACCATCCCTGGAGGTGTGTAAAAGACATGCAGATGTGGTGCCTAGAGACATGGTTTAGCAGTGGACTCAGCAGTGTTGGGTTTACAGCTGGACTTGATCTTAAGGGTCTTTTCTAACCTGAATGATTCTATGATTCCCTGATCTTTGTATTTCTTCTCTTCCTGTAACCCTGTTTTCAAAGATGGTGGCCCCTTCACTTAGACTGCACACACTCTGATCATGTACCAAATCCTTCACAATAATAATATACAGGAACTTCACTTTATTTGGGTTGCAAACAAGTGTGTGATCACTCTGACCAGAAGAAAAATGCAATCTCTAGCTCAAAAGGGTCTTTTATTTGCTAAAAGTTGTTTAAGAATGAGAACCTGTTAAAACTTATGCTGGAATCACATCACTGAAAACGCTTAAGTCAAATTAGCCTTAATTTTTTTGCACCTCTACTCTGCACGTGCATATGAATTTTTGAATAATGAAGTCACAGTATAACAGGGGCAATGCTGTATTGCACAAAGTGCAACACAAACGACCCAAATCTGGTAGTTTATAGCTTCAATGTAAATGTTGAATATTCGTATCTTGAGCATATATATGCACCAGCAATACCTTCTATTAGGATCCTGTTTGTCTGGATGTGTCAAGCACTAGTCCTTCAGAACACATCTGGTCTAGCGTACTTGGAAGACATCAAACACACAATGTTGCTAACATAAATATGAATGATTATGTTAGAAAAAACACAGATTTTAAATAGGAAACAAAGATGATTTATGGGAGAGGGATGAGTGAGAAGAGATGCTTTGTGCAATGCTTGCCTGTGACTATTGGATTGGAAGATGTTCACCACAGTTTCCCAGACTTGCTCTATAATAACTCTCTTCCACCGAGCGTGTTGGGTTTTCTTCTTCAGCTGCCCATTTTTTTCACTTTTTTCATAAATTCTAAATGGGCTTCACCAAGATTTGACAATCCATTTCTAATTCCAACTAGCCAAGTTGAACTTACCTGACCCACCTCTCCTGACTCTATCTCTTTGGAACATGATACATGGAACTTTCACACAGCAGGTGAGCCAGTTCCACATGGTGGAGGCAGTGAGCAAACAAAGAAGAGCCTGTGTTGGAAGTGTGGCGCAAAGGTTGCACCGATATTTATTAAAGTCTCCACTGCCTGTTCTTGACATGTAAGAGGACTTGCTTGATACCCTTCCAGCATGGTTACTGTGCTGCTGTTGGTTGGCAGCAATGGTCATGAGCCTTTTCCTCCCTTTGATTTTTGTGGTAACGGTAGTATACCCATGATAGCTCACAGAAGGTATGGTCAACCCATCTGTGCAAAAACTGCTTATAACTTGCAAGACCAAGGTCAATGTCTCTACAACTTGTAAGAAATTAGAGAATAGAGCAGAGCAACATAAAATATTTTCTCTTCCTACGCTAGAATAAAAAAGGTGCAAACTTCAAGGTTTGGAACAAAAAGGGCTTCATAAAAATGGAAGTGAGAAAGAAAAGAGCAGAGTGAAAAACAGCTCTCCAAGTAGAATAAAAAAGGAAAGACCAATCCTCATGCAGAGGAAAGATGAAGATCCAAAAGAGAAACAGAAAATTTCTTGGCAATGATAATCCTCAATCCTGTAAAATGACAGAAGTTGTAATGTATCAACAACAGATTGAATCTCTTTAAAGTGGATTATTCTGAATATAGAGAATTCTGCAAAGCATTGTCCACTTCCAAAAGGTGAAGGGGCTGTTCACTGTGCTACTTTTTCCCAAGCATAGATCAAACCCTCCTCAAAGACTTGGAGAAAGACAGGTATCTCTATGTATCTCTGCTTCTCAAAATTCTGTGAATCGGTAGAGATGCACATGCAAAATATTAATTTTGTTATAAGTCTGCCTGCAACTAATCAGAATTACAAACCAAAATGCAAACTTGCATACTAGGAAGAGTTGATAAATAAATTAAATTTAAAAATTTTCAACAAGACACTGGGAAAAAATAAACTATTGCTGCAACATGTTAGGTAAAGATTTTACTAATCATTTTCTTAGACTTGGTGTTTATAGAGAGATTAACCATCTGAATATTAAAATAATTTCTAATTAGCTTCATTAGCCCAAATTTAATAGCACATAATAATCTGCAAACTACGAATATACTCTACTAGATTACATATAGGTCAAAACCAACAAAGTTTTTATGCATATTAGTACATTTTGAAGAACAGGAAATATGAAAAGATGAAAAATAAGGATAAATATGAAAAACAATTATTACTGCAGACACTTTACAGAAACAATTTAGTATCCTATTTAAATAAATTATCATGTAAAATAAAATACGGATTTAAACTAATATTTATGAGCACGAAGATATGATTAGTAGAGAAAATACTAATAGCAGAAAGTACTGATTGACCTGAACAGAATTTTGACTCGCTGAAAACTGTATTTTTTTTAGTTTAAGATATCTGTGTAACTATACTGTCAATCAAATAACCTAAAATATTAAGTCGTCATTGCCCTTTTAAATCCTTTCAACTAGAATTCCCTAATTGTTCCCTCACTTTATCTCACTGTACCAGTAAGTAAATAAATTAACAAAATAGCTTTTATCGCACAGAATAACCTTTTAACTGAAGGATTATCTCTGGTTTATTTTTCATTTCTTTCTCTGCAGATAGCAGTTCATGCCTCATTGATTAGTTTGCTGAGGTGGTGACCAGAAATGAAAACAAGGTCTCTCAGATATTGCCAAGACCTGTAAATATATCTATTAAAAAAAAAAAAAAAAAAAAAAAAAGGAAA
>VZTI01005069.1:393990-433016 GCA_013397865.1 Struthidea cinerea
AAAAAAAAGGGAAAAAAAGAGGAAAAAATAAGCACCAAAGCTAACACATGTTATACTTACAGTGTTCAGTTTCTAAGCCAGTGAGAGCTGATGGTCAGGAGAGGTTTATTTATTCTAATCAGCCTTTGCCAGGACACAATTCCACTAAAGAATTCTAAAATATCATCTCTGTAGTTTGGTTTTGGTTTGTTTTTTATCTATACTTTTACAGGATTTTCCTTTTTCTTTCTTTCTTTTTTCTGATTAAGTTTCACTTTGAAAATGTGCCAACACTCTAATGATATGTTACAGAGGTGTGGATCAGTACTGTTGCAAATGAGGATTTTATAACTCTTTCTGAAAGAAATTATTTCAAAAAGCTGAATTCCATTTTGAAAATTCAAAAATATTTTCTCCAATAAAGAGTTAATTTGTGGTTGTTTAGGGCTTTCCTGTTTTGTGTTTTAAACTTTCATTTTTGGAGGAAAATTTTAGTTTTCTTGGCAGTTGTCAGATTAACACCTATGTATGCCAAAGTCCTCTATTCCCATGTCTAGTAAGTCTCACTCTTTAATTAAATGGACCATGACTTCAACTGCAACAAAAAATTCAGCTGTTCTGTTTATTTAGATTTCAGCCTCTTTATCAAGTCTACATGTAACACCAACAGGCATGATACTTTCTGTGATGTGAAAAATTGAATTTATCAACATAGTTCTCCTTAGTTTAAAAAAAAAATACGTCACTCGTTATTGGGCTCAGAACATAACTATTAAAACAACACGCACATACTAAACATGTATTAGAAGGATCAAGATCCAAAAGAAGAAGTAATGTGAATTATGTGTATGCTGATAGGTTTCAAAGATTCTTGAACAACCTTTATAAACAGCCACATAGTTCTCCTGCCATTTCATGCAAGTCAAATTTTACTACTGGCCGCTGGAGAAGAAGAGATAAGAGTCATGTGAGGTGGATCATACAGTCATTTCTTAAACGTGAAAATTTCACTGACATGCTGATGTAGCATCTTGGACAGAGATGGTATATTTTTGAAGAGGCAACTCCATGCCCCCCTCTTTTTCAGTTGCCATAAAAATATGGAAAATCAACCACAATTAATATTAGCATGCTCTGAAAGTTTTAACCCCACAAAAAACAAAGATAATGCAATGTTAATTTTTTCAGACCTCTGCTACCTCAACCTTGCTGTATTCATAAACAGATTAAAAGATAATAATTTGCATACAAGACATACATGGACTTCTCCAGCACATGAACAACTGATTTCAGACAAGTGCTATATGCAGAACAACATTTCAGGTAAAAGAATCTGTCACTATGGCAAGTAACATAATTCATTCATTTTCAACATTGGCACAACATGACAAATCAAGAATAGCAGGAAAGCTTTTTTTTTCATGCCCTTGAAGCAGGCATCAAGCTTTTGTTTTGTTTTAACATTAATTAAGCCAAATCTGATAATGTATTTTAATTACACAGCACAAACTACTGTTCATATGAAGTACCCTGCTGGTAAAAACGAAGGCCCTCATTCAAAAAATTGCTTAATCATGTGCATAAATTCCTTTAACTTTAGGACAGAAAATTTCTTTGATTAAAAATAAAATGTCAAGGTTCTACCAGTGATTGAAGAGGCCACTTCCACTGCACAGACCCTAAGTATGTTTCATAAAACCACACTCTTACTTTTATTTAAAATAAAAACACAGTAAATGAAAGAATCAGATTACTTGCAATCTAGCAGGTTCTGAAGAGCTGGCAATAAATACAGCATTTATCTATGCATACATAGCATTGAAATTGTGCTATTTTAAAATAACATTTTAAAGTTCATCAAGACTTACAATGGGAAATATATTTTTTTCTCTCAAATTTACTTTTTCGAAAGAAATTAAAGTTGAAAAGACTATCACCACCAGTGGTTAAGAAATAGCACAAATTGTTACTAATTTTTAGACTTCATCATTGCCTTTTCCACCTTAGTAGCAAGGACTAAGCAGTTAAGGTTCTAGCCTCAGAGAAAACAAAAAGTATTTGTTTCATTCCATGATTAGTAAATTGCAAATACTGAATACAAAAAACTCTACTTACAGCATACAGAACTGTGTTTCTTGTATTTTTTTATTAAATAAGCATATTTAATGTTGTCTGACTACATACATTTACATGAACATTTTGAGATAATATCTAACGTATGATAAAATACTATAAGTATCTACTTGTTTTCTTTGTGCTTTGGTCTATTACATTTTCCTACTAACTGCAACTTTCTCAGCTAATTTTAATGATCCTATTTCTAGATGAAATTAAATCAACACATACCAAAATATTAAAGTTCCTGATGTTTACTCCATGATACCAACAGGCTGATTTAAGATGCTATTTCTTAATCCAGACAACAATTTCTAGATTCTGTAGGGTTTCAGATTAGCATAGGTTTCCACTTATTTTCTTTTTTAAAATACCAGAATACCGTATTAATAATACTTAAGAGTCAGAACATGTTCCCAGAAAAATCATAAGTGGAGAAACACTTTTATTTCTACCTTATTAAATGAAGTAATAATTTTCACAACATCCATCTGCTCAAAACTTAATATCAGAGAGATGTTAACATGGATATGTCCATAAAAGCTCTGGGAACTGATAAAACAGGAAATAAATTTCTTAACTATTTTTAATTTTTAGCCAACATTTTCATCTGCCTCTCAATCCATCAAAATCTAAATAGAGCTGTATTTTAAAGAAATAGAAAAAGTATTAATTTTGAATCCTTAGAATACTGCATTGTTTAAGTTTTCCATGTTATGAACTAGATAGTGTCTCTATTTTAATGAATTATGAGCCCTTTGCCTGTTAAGTTGTCCTTGATCTAAAGATTATGCTCCCGCTAAAGGTACATTATACAAATGTCTATATTCAGTCATCTTTTGTCAATGCTTTACTATCCATTTAAAAGATCAAGATCAACATAAAGGTAATAAAATGATACATAATAGCAGACAGTTATGTTCTCTGTACTTTACTTATCAGTTCTAACTAAGATGTCTTTATCAAAAGGTTCATTTTCATGCAGTAGTGAGTTTATATCAATCAGTTATCCCTTACACCTGTCAGAACGTTCCTACACCCAGATAAATGTGACTGTTATCAGATACTGGTAGAAGGATAATGTAAAACTGCTTTATGAAAACTATTCTTTATTACGGCTCCACAGATGTTTCCTGTTATAAATACCCTACATTGTAACAAACAATACTACTAGCATTCTGTGAATAAAGAACCAAAGAAGAAAAGTCCCCTCAAGATACAGCCCTTCAATGCCAGAAACAAATTTATCACTGCCCTGTCAGCATTTTGTAGTATATATAGAAATCACCACATATGCAAAGCACCAAATGTATTCTCCATACATTTTTCAATACAATAAAGAAAATTCATGGGGGGAAAAAAAAAAAGTTCAGTTATCGTGGTCAAATCAGGGGAACTGAGTGAGCTGTATCATACCAATAATTCTAAAGCAAAGTTCCCATTAACCAAGGGGTCTTTCTTTAAAAAACTAAGGGCACAATATCTTCCTACACACTTGCATAGGATGGCTATTTTTTAATATTTCAATTCAATTACAATAAATCTGCAGCTGTCCTAAAGGATATTTGGGACATATTTTCTTCTTCTCATGTGAAAATATAAGAAATTAGACAGAGGTAAATTGAAGCAGCCATGATTCAACAATATAATCAGAGTATCAGAACAGAGTATAAAAAAGTAATACATTTTTAATCTGTTGAAGCCTCAGTACCTTAGGACTTCAAAAGTTTTGGGCTTTTTTATTTACTCATTCTGGTAATAAATACATTTTTCCAAAGCTAAAATCAAGCTCTTTCTTCATGGTAAATTCTTCATGAATTTTATACAAAACCTGTTTGACCACACCATCCCACAGATATAAAATTTAAAAGTTAGTCTTTCTAATACATCATATTTTCATTGCTGGTTGTGAGGAACCAGCACAGAAATCTTCACAAGGATGCTTGTGAAAGAACAGTGCAGAAACTTGATATCAAATTCTTATTAAATTAACTAATACAACAGTAGGTTCAAGTAAGCTTCTAACCCAATATTAGGGCAAGAAACATTTAGAAAGTAGTTAAGTAAACATTAAGTTTACCTATTTAGCCTAGAGAAGAGACAACTTGTGAGGGGATTTTATCAATGCGTACAAACATCTTGGGACAGGTTTCAAGAGGATAAGACCAGACTCGTTTCAGAGTGGTGCGCAGAGACAGAACAAGGCGTAATGGGCACAAATTGAAAGACAGTAAGTTCCCTCTGAATGTGAGGAAAAATGTCTTTGGTTTGAGGCTGACAGAGCACTGGAACAGGCTGCTGAGAGGTTGTGGAGTCTCCCTATCTGGAGATATTCAAAATCTGCCTGGACGTGATCCTGTGTAACCTGCTCTGGGTAACCCTGCCTTGGCACAGGGGTTGGACTGGATGATCTCCAGACATCCCTTCCAGCCCCAACCATTCTGTCATTCTGTAACCAGAAATAGATGAGGTAAGCAGCACTGCATTTTAATTTTGTATTCATGTGCTCTGTATATAATTTTTTTCAAAAGTGTCTTTTGCTCAATTATTGTTTTGTCTGCTTTGAAACAATAGTTACAAGAAGACCTTTTTCATGTCCTTGCAACTTTGTAGGTAGCTGTGAACAGATCTAAGGTTATGTTTCATAACACTTTCTAAGTGAATCATAGCAGGTATTCCTATATTGCCTACAGCAGCAGCAGCTGTCTTTTGCCAATGGCAGTTGCATAGCAGCTTACAGCCTCTGTAAATCATCTGTTTTACAATAGTTATAAATATTCCATTTAAAGAGAATCTCAAAACAGAATTGTTATATTGTACCAGCTAGATGTCCACAATGGGTAACACAACCCACCATGACATTGCAAAACAACAGTTACCTTAGCAATGTCAATAACTTGATTTTTAATGGTCTTTACTTGCCATTTAGATGGCCACTGAACAAGCAAGTAATCCATGATGTTAGAAATTCAAAATACACCAAAACTGACTAGCAAAGGGGTTCTAACTTTTGATCTTTATATTCCCTTTACCTTTCTTGAAAGAGGTCAAGAACTTTTTTCTTCTCAGATATGTACTAGTATCTCTGGGATCTGCCAGCTATTCCCATGACTCACACCTTTCAGAGCTGCTGCCAAGTCTACCTGGCGCCAGCCAAGTCCTATATGATGCAGGCAAGTCAAGAGATGTTAAAACCACCAAATTGTGTGTATAATTACTACATTTTGATTACTCAACAAATGCTTCAAACCTTCTAACTTAACACTTCTGCATATCTGCCATTTGTCAGCGTTAATGAAACCAAAGCTACGAATCAGACCCTCACAAACCTTTCCATTCTATGCAGCACCCAACCACACTGAAAGTGCTGGTCTCCCTTTTAGCCAGCACCTGAAACTGTTACCAATGCTGTATGTTGAAGAGGAGAACTCTTGGAGCATTTTCACAAGACTGAGGGCTTTGGTTTTGCCATTTGGATCCAATTCTGCAGTATGAATTCTATTTATTTGTGCTTAACAGAGTTAGACCTAATTTATATTGTTTTAAATGGAAAAAAAAAAAATCACCAAAACAGGATCACCAGCTGATTATTTTTATTTTTTACATATTTTGGAAGCTACTTGCTCTGATTACCTTTCACACCAATTTGTGGAATTTAATAAATACCAATAAAATCTACTAATTCTACTTTTACTGATGTGAGTATTCACATTGACTAAACAGCTGTAAGGCTGTAACTGTAATATGAGATATGATGTGTCTGAAATCAGTGAGATTCTTAGTCATCGATGTTATGCACATAGGCCAGCTCTTCCCTCATCTTCATCACATGCATGTTTCCAAAACTCAGAGAGAAGTGAAGTGAGGGACCATGAAAAGTACTGTAACTTGCTATGCATTTGGGATATGATCAGACCCTTATTAAATTTATTCAGGTTCCTTCAGTGTCTCCCACACTTCATGGGTCTGACTCTCAGTTTTGACAATAGTAACATAATGGTGGGTTATACATTACAAACACCAACAGAGAATGCTAATCTGGCATTAAAAAACAAATTAAAAAATGAGTAGCCACTGGCACTGGAAGTCCATACCAGCACCACAGCACAGCTAACTAGGAGAATGAAAATGAAAGACCAATTCTAATATCAGTGTATCTTTTCCAAAGCCAAAGGAAACAACCCAACAGAGATAATTTTAAAAAACATATATACAAACACACTTGTCCACTGAAATTAGTACTGCGAGTATAAATGAAGGTAAGATTTAAGCTACCTGCTTTGTTTTTTGCTAAACTAAAATTCGTATGTATGTGAAGACATGGCACACTATGACCTATCTAGGAAAACACTTAAATCACTCAAAAAAATTGTCAAAAATTGCCCATACCTATTATAATACCGTCGAACTTCTTTAAATTTCAGGGTTCTCCTAGAATTTCCATTAAGAATCTGCTTTAATTGACCATCACTGCTAACAATTTTTCAGATTGATTTCTTTCATATGCTCAAAATGCAACTTCCATATTAATCCAGCTTATCGGGATCTTGTAAATACTATAAAAGCATCTCCATTGTTGGTTATGATCAGATTATTAGGTGGCTTCTGACACTTTACCATTGCCAGTATCACCTACAATAACTTTTCAAAATCCATTACATGCGATGAATATGTTGTAGGCTATCAATATTACTGTATGCAAGAACAAATTCCGTGTCTGCAATCCCATCAAGGCAAAATCAAATGCTAAATCAAGCAACTCAGTACCACTGACCTCTTTAGAAGTGAATATACTGAGGCCTAGAGAAAATGTGATCAATCAGATAATGCACGCAAATCAAGATACATACTCCAAACTTCTGGAATAATACATTCCAGTGAGTATGGTTGCTTATTGTTCCCCACCTAAAAGCACCACACATTAAAAAATTGCAAAGTTCAACAAAACCAGATTCAATTTTTATTTGCTGTAATTTGTTACATGCAAAGCTGAAACAAGATGGACTCACAAGGCAGCTAAAGAAGTACAGACTTGTAACTTCACCCTACAAAATACCGTGTTACACTTTAAACTTACCAAAACTAACTTTTTATTGTTAAAATAGAGAAGTAGAATCAAAAGTGAATTTTAATAGAAATTAGCTGTAAATACTGTGGTTATGGCTGAAGAGAAGTATAGGAGGCACAAGGCAGATTTAGTCTGTCGCAGTATGGTTTAGTGGGCATAGTGGTATTCAGTCAAAGGTTGTACTTGACCTTGGCAGTCCTTTACAACCTTAATGGTTCTTTGATTCTAACTCAGAATCATTGAACTTTTCAGTTTGAAAGGGACCTCTGGAGGTAGTCTAGTCCAATCCCTGCTCATGGAAAAAATAACCAGAACAGGTTACTCAGGGCCTCGTCTAGGTGAGCTTTCAACATCTTCAGGGTTAGAAAACCCTCTACCACACTGAGTAATATGTTCCAGTGTTTAATGACTCTCATGGTGACTTTATTTTCTCTGCTGTCTATGGATAGCATTCTACTCATTGCAACCTAGGACTTTAGTTCCCTTGTCCTTTTGCAGAACCCCCCTGAAAAAGTCTTCTCTAGAGTCCCCCTCGAGGTAGCTGGAGACCAACAAAATCCTCCCTTTTCCTTCTGATGTTAATGCTGAACAGCTCAGCTCCCACAGCCCATCCGCACAGGATGTGTGCTCCAGCTTCCAGCCACCATGGTGACCTTCCCTGCACTCACTCCACTACTTCTCTCAAACTAGGGAGCCCAGAACTGGACCAAATGCTCCAGTCTCACCAGTGTTGAAGAGGAGAGGAGAACAATTACTTTTCTTGACATACTGGCTACACTTGATAGCCAAGTATAAGGTGGCCATCTTCACTGCAAGAGCATGCTGGACACCGACTGACTCCAGTTAGTTCCCAGGCTTCCTCTCTGGGAAATTAGTAAAACTGTCAACTAACAAAGAGGACGTTTACTCACTGATTGAGGAAAACAAAACTTTTTATGTTACTTTTGACAGGGAAAAGTATGGATTTTGAAAGAAAATATATCAGGAGGAGTGGGCTAAAAGTTCTCATTCTAGTGGAAATTCAGTCAGATGTTAAATAAGCCCAGATGTGTTATCTAGAGGCTGAGGGGTTCAAGCAGTCTGGAGATCTTTCTGCTCCCTCCACAGCCAAAGACAGGCATAGCAGAATAATTCTGCTTCTTTGGGACTGGAAAAATTGACTTCTCACTCCATGCAAACCAGGACGGCAATTCTTCTTCCCTAGACCTGGCCAGCTAAAAGTTAACCTGAGTCTAAAATGACCTGCCAACTCTACTGGTGAATAAACCATATCATTTTAATTATCTGGTTGGGATGCCAAAAAGCACAACACAACTAAAATCACCTTCTTCCCAAAACCACACCAGGGTAACAATTTGACGCTTGCACAAAACCCTGCCCTGGTGAGTTTAGCAGTACATATGCAGCCATTTAAACTCCGTTTGCGGAATGAATCTAGTCATGCGGAATTGGCACTGTGCTAAGGATGTCAATTCAAATTCATAAATGCTGAAAGCCAAATCAAGATCTGTAAAAACGTCCTCTTCAAGGAGATCTTATAATTACCTTTCACAATTACAGCAGATATATTGGGCCTGATTCCTATCACAAGACGAAATTCATGCTTTGCAGAGAATCCATATGTATTTCCATTTAAACAATTTCTTTGTTACAAACTTCATGCAGGCATTCTTGAAAAAAACTATGCATTGTAGGCAGTGAATCTGATGCAAATTGTAGCATATTACAGTTTGTTAAATATGATTACAGAGACATTTTATCTGGTGGAACTCTATTTGTGTCTCATAATTGTAAAGTCAAAGATCTCCCTTTTCTTTCTCCTTCATTCATCCTTTTTACTTTTAAGATCAAAGTCCGTGTTCATATTTAACATAGAAAGAGCAAGTAAATAAAAACAGTATACAGAGAATGAAATACAGGTGCCATATATGCACATATTCTAGCTAAAGGCCTCAAAATTCTTGTATGATTTTCTACAATTTCCCTAGGAAGAAATATAACAAGACAGATAAATGAATACATATATATTAAACTATATATATAGTACACATATAGATACATATCTTCATATGGAAAGAAATTAAAGCTTTCAATGACCAAGCTACCTTATTTGCTTATTTCCCCAGGGAGGTTACTGGTCTTTCTATTTAAAGGCATCCACTAATAAAACCAATTTAATTGTATGTTAACCAGCTCAGTATAAAAGTTGAGACTTTTCTTTTTTTTCATTTCTCTTCAACTATCACTTTTGTTTCACAAATGGAAGTCACTAGCTAGAATGGAGTCTCTAGGCAAATAACAGTAAGCAATCATTCAAAGCTCATTATAAAGCATTATGAAATTATATATGGTAAACACAAAGCCATGTCTGAAATAGCTCATCCAGGATGTATAATGCTGACATCGCTGGATCATCTTCCCTCCCCACCTTTTGCTAGTTCATTACCAGACATGGGGTCATCACTGGAGCTGCTTATTTAAGTCCTTGAAGGGACTCATACACATTTTTGTTGACACAGTCACCATTTGAAGTTTGTGAAAAGAAAATGTCAGCATTCAGATAAAATAATTGAAGAAAGATGTCTTCTGACACCTGTCTTTAAAACATAAAAGGGCTGCAAATTACTTACAGTTCTGAAAAGGACACATACCTAGGTTCCATTTTAGTAGAGGAAAACGAGAGCATAGAAATGAAAATCACTTTTACCTCTTGCTCTCCTCTTTTTCTTCACTTGTCCAATAATACATGTCATTCACACTGCAATTTTGTATCAAATATCCATTCAAACTTCCTACTTAAGCATTTGCCAGACCTGTTAACTGTGTCCTGATAATTACAGACAGCAATCATCTATATTTGGACAGTGGTCAACGAATATATTCTTTTCCAAATATGCTGCTCTTCATGCCAGTCCCAGTTTGTCTTTCCCTCTCCCCAACAAACAATTTGAGAATTCATCTGCTTGTTAGGATTTTTAGAGTGCACGCTCAGTTACAAATGCCTTATGCTTTCTCTTTATGCCATGCATGTCTCTGGCAACAAGGGCTGCAACCCATACCACAGTAACCATGCTGGGTGAAACCAAAGACTCACCTACCCAGATATCCTGTCCCTTGTGATGACCATCACTAGTTGCCTAAAGGAAGATTTCTAGAAAAAAAGGAAAACCATGTAGTGATACAGTACCAGGAGGACACATTCCCAGCCTCCAGTAATTTGAACCTTGTGCAGAGGTCTTTTACCCTCTTGGATGGATTTTTCTTACCTAAACTTTAATTGTAATTTTCTGAAACTCTATCAATTTTTGGCACGTACAATGTCCTATGGAAGTATATCTAGCAACTTAAATATTGATTGTATGAAGCTGGGATTTTTTTTGTTAAATTTACCATCTGTTAGCTTCATTTGATGACGTCTAGTTCTCTTACTAGAAGAATGTTCCCTGCTCACTACACTACCAGTTTTACAGACCTCTATCTTAGTCTTCCTCCCTCGTTCTCTCTCTCCCCAACTACAGTGATCTTCTCTTTAGCCAGACAAATTCTAACATCTAATTTTTAATGTAATACTACTTCTCTTGGTTGCCATATTGTTTATGAAGATACTGAAAAACACAGAGCAGTATTGAAGTCTCATGGTTGTCTCTGATAAGACCTTTCCAAAATAGCAAACAAAACAAATAAAAACCAAGTTTCCTACTTTTTAACCATCTATTTTCCGAATGGCCCACAGCAACATAATTTCCCTGCTGAGAAACCTTGATGATTTTTTTTGTGAATCCAAGTAAGTTTCATCAACATGACAGCCTTTTCCTGCATATTCACCAGTCTTTTAGAATGGTCATCTACCAAAAAGCTGTATTGACTCTTGTCCTGTACATCATATTTATCTAATGCCCATTAGCAATATTCTTTCTACTTATTCGTGAAGTGTAGATCCAGACTTCCAGGTCTGTTCTCTAACATCCTCAAGGACCCTTTTCGAGCATCATATTTGCCACCATTACCCCAACACTGATAGTGTTTTAAGCAGGAGGTTACAACTTTGCATTAACTGTTCAGCTATTTCACACCTGACTTCCCCTTAAAATAGAAAGCCATGGGTCTCTTGGGATTCATCTTGTCAATTCATCTTACACTTTCTTCTACTGAAATTCTTGTATAGCTCTTTATTTAAGCTCCCAGCAATGCAGACACATCCAGAGGAAGCAAGAACTGCTGCACTGTGACACAGGCCACTTCTCCCAGCAGTTCTCCATGCCTGCTCACAGCTGATTGAAGAGGTCTGTCTCAGAGATGAAAGGATGTGCAGGAACTCCTCTATACCTACTCATTAACCAGAAGAGACCCTTCTCCATGTCCTTGCTGCTACTTCTGATCTTTTATTTTGGTGGTATTTACAGGAGTTACAGGCCAGCAGAAAATCACCTGAAGGGACTGGTGGTTTGGCCATGGAAATACTACCAAGTAACACGGACAAACTCAACCAGTGAAATAAGGCTGAAGAACCACATCTTGCACAACTTCACTGCCTGCATTTCTGAAGTTTGCTCAACTTTCGTTCACATTTCAAGCAGATTCTCACCACATTCTTAACAGCTAATTTAAAACAGGTGTGAGAGGAACAGGATCAGTACCCTTATTCCAAAGACAGCTGGGAATAGCAGGCACTGTTGCAGAACACTTTTATCTTAGAATTCTGCTTGCTAAATGTTATTTACAACCTTCTGTGTTATTTATCATTTTATCTCATTATGTATTGTCTAGAGATGCAATTTTCAAAATGGGGTGGGAACACCTTGTTTTAGTGGAATTAGATTTAGCATTTAAAACATTCATATAGCCAATAAAAGTTTAATGAACTCTTCTGCAGACACTGTTTATTTTTGGAAAAGTTTTAATAACTTTTCCTGTAATTAAAAATAGCATACAATATCAGAAGCCAGCAGCAATTAAAGGTAATCAAATTTGGGAAATTCTGTAGGAAGTACAAAAAAGATCTGTAGATATTTTGTTCAATGCTTATTATCAGTTGAAGTACTGTTTGCTTCACAAAACAGAACAACACTTATCATTAAAACACAAAAACATTTCTACTAAGTTCTTTGCCTGATTTTCTTCTTTCATAAAATGCACTCCATTAAGGACAAGTCTTCAAAAAAACAAGGCCTAAAAAACCCTACTACTCAGGGTGCCTTTGAGGATATTTAATTAAAATCTAATCCTGCATTCATTAAGGCTCACATAAATTAAGCTGTCATTCATAAGATTTATGGATTCTCATTTGCATATTGCATACAATTCATCAATTACTCAAGTATGAAAGGAGCACATTTCCCTTGGAGCTGCATGCTACCCTGCCAACATTTGAAATGAGGGAAAGAGCAAGACTGTCAGGCATTCACACAAACTTTCTTCCAAATGTCTGCTCCTTGATTAATCTAATTTTCTAGCTATTCCTTACAAGATACAACAACAGCCCTTCTGCAAATTTCTATTATTTCTCCTGTCTTCATCATAAAATCTTCTTGTCTTTTACTAATACTTCATGTCTGACTGATTATTATTTGTTTGCTAATGATACGGCATGAATGTTTTCTTTATATAAATGCATAAAGCACACATCAGAGCTAAAATAAAATGATTAGTATTTTCAGGTTTTGATTTTTCTGTTTAACATCACTAATTTGCTTAGCTGAGCTTAGTAAAGAACCTAAGCAATGAGAAGAAACACCAAATTATAAATCTACCATTTAAAACAGCCATCAGTATTGAGCCAGAATATTTCTCTTACTGTGTAATGGTAATGTACACATAATTAAATCATTAAAATTTAATGTTAAAATATAATTAAGAAAAGACAACAAATGTTTAATGTGAAAAATCAGCTTATTCACAGATGCTGTAGTATGTACCTGACAGCATTTCTGAAAGTTGTAGGCAAAGTGGGGATACAGGTTAGGGTTTTTTTGTTGCACATAAAACATGCTGTGTTAATTCAGTTGTCTTCTCTAGGGAGTTAATCTTAATTTCGGTGGCACAACCTAAAAGTAGCAGTCTTTGCTTGCCCAGTCTCTGGATACCTTCCAACATGCATGTGATCAGGTGCTGAATTTAATACACAACACTCACTCAGTCTGGGAGTTCCTAAATTAAAATATAGGAATGTATCAGCACCATCTAAAATAACTCTGAAGGTCTCCTCTAAACCTATTGTCTCATTTTATATTGTTAATTACCTAGCAAAAAAAGGTAGCATAAAAATACCAAAATAAAGTTGCAGTTTTCTCAAAAAGAATCTTGTTTAACAAATATAAGGATGACAAGGTATGAAACAATAAAAATCAACATCAAGCATCTGTGAACTTCTTAGAGAGCTCATGTAATGCTTTACAGTGCTACTTCTTAGACCAAGGTAACAGATTTTTTTTAAGATTTCAGTATAAAAAGTGTTGGGATCTTTAAATATGTGTAATATAAACCAAAGAATCTCAGAGCAGATGGTGAGCAAATTAGAAATAAATACTTCAAATATTAGTGATCTAAGATTTTATTGTTCAAATGTGTTCAGTATCAAGTGTAGCTTAAAAGTCATATGCTGCCTCTTGCCACAGAGGGACTGTTGAACATTTGGACTGGATTACTGAGTGGCAAACAAATATTTTTTCTCTTCTCTCCTCCCCCAAATCTGTTTAAAAATGAAGAGAGATTTCATTCTAAACATAATTGCTAACATAATCCCATGCGAATAAAGTTAACTAACCCTGGAAAAATAAACAGATGACTAACTTTAATCAGAGAAATGAAGTCATCATTATGCTTGGTTTATAAAATAGATTTTCATTGTCAAAGATAATATAACGAGGGGGGTGGGGGGGGTTCTGTTATTTTGGTTTGTTTATTTTGAGTTAGCTGTTCTACTGTAGACTGTTTAGGTCTACCCCTGAATAACTACCACATTTATTGTCTGTCTTTTTAACTGTTGCATTCTCTGAGTTTCAAATTTCTCAGCATGAGCTGTCTGCTTAATTCCATCCAAGTAGTGTGTAATGAGAAAAGAATTTTCCCTGTCTACACTAATATAGCTTATTTTATTTCCTGAACCCAAACCACCTGTTCAGATTTTCTATTTAAAGCTTTGTAAGGCAATCAACTACCTCAGGACATTTGTGCTGAAATGAAAGGCAGTCAGAATGAAGCTGTGATTTCTTCAGACCTGGTCCAACAAAAAGCATCACCTTCAGAGCACTTTCTTGGCTCCAGGGTCAGGTGGAGTTGACTTCATAAAATTCTCTACAGATCTCACATGTGATTTTCTTATTTACATGAAATTTACTGAAAATATTTATAAATTTAATTCTGCAAGAGATTTTGAGACAAAAAGAAATAAATTACTATAGAATTTATTTTAATTTAAAACCTAAAAATCTTTCTAAATGTTAAAATTACTTAATCAACTTTGAGTCTGAAGATATAAATCTAGGCCAAATCAACTTATTACAGCAATTCTGTGACTAGTCTATACTATAAGTACCTATCCTAGTAGTAAGAAACAGCTCATCTGAAAAACTACATTCCAAAAAGATACAAAAGACAAGAAAAAGTGTTCTGCAGCAAACACAACTCCAAACTTAATACTGGACTTTGCCTACTACTATAAAATAGATCATCTTCCAAAACCTCTTTGAATTTTTACGTTTTACATCATTGCAGATCAAATGCAGTTTGAACCCAGTGGATTGAGGGCGATGGAATAAAAAGGAAGTTATTTAACATTATTCTGGGCTGTTTGTTTTTCAAACTTTCCTCTTTATCAACACTTTCACCTTGTCATTTAAATGTACATCTCCAAACACAAGCTTTGTATGAATTTTGGCTTGAGGAAAAGTCTCATTAAATCCTTCCGGGAGGAAAGACTTTGGAGAAGAGGGATCAGCCTATGCACAAGATCAGCCCAAGTATTTCCATGATTAAAGCAAAGTTTTGTAAAACATATCAGAATCAAGGCTTATATCTCTGAAGACACACAAGGGGGAAGGTTCAACATCTTATGAACAGTATGAATCTAGAAAAAGAGCAATAAGAAATCTGTAGGGATATATGGTTACAAGAAAGGTTTGAAAATAAATAGTTTTGTTGCCTTGTGTCTCTTCGGCCTACTTAACTGATAAATTTATCCACGCCTTTCCCTTTCTCTCCCACTTTTCTGTAAATATGAGGGAAAGAGGCTGGGGAGGGTCAACAGAATGCTAAAGTATAAGGAAAAGAGAAAATTATTCCTCTTGAACCACACAAAGCAACAAAAAAACCCAGATCATCTTTTGTTACACAGAAAGGCACTAGACCTAGGATATGTAGGCACCTTGACTCCTAAGATTAAAAGCTTTCCCTTTCTCCATTCCTGTTAATTATTTTCAAATCTGTGTAGATATAACAGCTTCTTCCTTCCTTTTCATTAGCTCAAGAATGTCTGCAAGACAGAAGTTCTGGTCTGATAATACCTGCTGAAGCACAAAACCCCTCCTGTGGATGCCAACCCAGAGCCAGTGTGATTTAAATGCTGGAGCTGGTTCAAACACCTAGGAAATTTTCAGATAAAATCGTTACTAAAACAAGTTAGGATTGAAAGTGCATTTTATGGGTGTTCCTGCAACCTCACCAGAATATTATCATTTCCTTGCAAGAACTCTTCATGCTTTAAATAAATTGTCACAGAGTAAGATTAAGAGTAATCTTGAGTAAAAATAAAAGATGTATGTCTCCATACACTCACATGAACCTAAAACTGTATCTCTCATAAGAAGAGCTATTTCATCTGTACTTGTTAATTATTATTCCACGCCATCCAAATAACCAAATGTAAAAAGACATCATTTAAAATAACTCAAAACTCCACTTTTTTTCAAGTACTAGATTCTGAATGAAAACTAGATCATAACCCTAAATGCATGGTAAAAATAAAAAAAAATAATATGGGATTAAAGTTCATTGTACCTTAGTGAGCCCAAGACTGACTAGAGATACATCTTACATGAGAAGAATTTCTTTTTTTAAAATGTACTTTGGAGAATTGCTAGATCAAAGACACCACTACCTCAGGACCTTCTCTCTTCTCTCTTCACAGACGTTTTTGCTGTCCTTACACTGCTGAAGCTTCAACCGAAAGGAAACTGAACAAGACATCAAACTAAATACTGACATTATTTCTTTGGCTTTTTTTCTAGTAAACAAGATTCACTCACACATCATCAAGATAAAATAATGGAGTTTCACTGAAAATGGCACTGAGATTTTAAATAAGAAAGGAGAAAATGGCAAAGAAAGATCACTTTTTTTGCTATGTAAATGAGCCATCCAGTTTATTTGCATAAACACAGGCAATCCTGAACTTATACTTTAGGTAAGTGGGCTATTGGGATAAAGAAAGCTTTCCATTATGTAAAACTGTCTTTAAAGATGGTTATTTTTGAAAAAAAACCCAAGAAAATTACTTTTGATTTGGTTCTTTAAAGAGTAAAATCTAACATCAAATTATGTCACAACTACTACTATAGATACGCAGTTATTAATGTATCACAACTAAATCCATGTATCACAACTAAGTCCTAACTGATCACACTAAATCTGTTACTAATAGATTAGCTGAAGTACCAATTCATATCACAGTTATCAAAATCAGCTTCCTTCCAGAAAGGCTTCTTCATACTGATCCTTTTCTTTCCTGTCAAGCATTATTTAAGCTCACATAAGACCTTGCTTCTGCAGCTGCAGAAATTGTAAACTGCATTAAAGTGAAAACGAAATTAATGCTGCTGCATGTCACTGTAATACACGGGAACATGCAGGTGCCATATCTGTGCACTTATACAATGTGATACCACAAGCACTCTCTGTGGAAGCATGCTATGTGTTTATCACTACTGCTAAAATAACAAGGTTTAAGTAGAGTGCCTGGAAATACCCGAAACAGTCTTGAAAAGACAAATGGCCTCTGTTTTCCTAAAACCACAGCATTTAAACAGTGGAAAAACTTTGGTACCAGTGACTCATATGAGGCACAAGAAGCCTAGAGCAATAGCTGCAATCCTCATTACCAAGCACGGCAGATACCAATTCATTTTTCTACTAAACTTCTGGGCAGCTTTCCCTCTTCTGTTATTTCAAACACTCAAGAATTAGCTTGGGAACATTGATGCCTGCTTCAGTTTTAAAAAGATAACTGAGGCTATGATATATACTTCATCTGCAGAGAAAACTTCTTTGTCAGGTGACAATCTCACATAGTACACTATATAGTACTAAAGGTTTCATCACTCCTACCTATGGAATGTCAACAATTATGACATGCTCTAAGCAGAAGCTGACTTATCTCCAAAGAAATCTTAACAAGCAAAGACAGTAAGAAACAGGAGGGGCCCAAGAAGTCCCAAAGAGCACTAAACTCTATCCTCTTAGAGGAGACAAATGTCTCCAACAAATACAGACAAATAAACAATTTAAACCTTTGAATTCCTTATGCATAAGTCAGAACTAAGCACAGCAACAGCAACCATCGAAAGCAACAGTCCCAAATATTTGAAATAATTTAGTTATAAGGAATTGAACAAGACCTACAGCACCATTATTAAACTGAAGTCCCTGTAGGGACTTCAAACACAGCACAACATACAGCGCACAAGGAAAGCAATTTCATAAAAGTAATATCTCAAACATAACATTTTGAAAAAGATGCTGTGAGCAAAAACTAGTACAGAGATTGTCTATTCACTGCCTGGAACTTTCCTGTTCATCTACACATGCCCCTCAAAGCCACAGATCTACAGACTCTCCACTGGCTTTACTCTGTCAAATACCTTTTTACTCACAGCTTTAAACCTGTCTCTGTTAGGTCAACCAATGTTCAAAATCACTAATGCTAATGGTTAGCAGGGTCATTTTCAATTCCAGTTTCCATACTTTAAAAGAATAATGTGACTTAAAGAGCAAGGTGTAGTGTTCCCAATACTTACAGCTTTTGAGAACAGACAAAATATCATATTGCAGAGTAGGACTGGCAGTATCAAAGTAGGGATTCATACCAGCCATGCACACTGAGAGGCAGTGACACAAGCAGACTAATTACTTCAGCCAAAGGAAACCACGAAGCAGAACTTATCAAAAGCATTCAATAACAGCACAGCTCTGGCCCCTGAACTTTGATGACTTGGTTTCTATGAATGGTATCTTTTTCTTCTTTAATTTTTTTTTGAGCTTGAAGCACTCAATGCTGTACTTCCACCATGTTTTTTTTCATTAATTCATAAGAGTATTAGGAAGGAGCAAGCAGGGTCAAACTCTAATTCTTCCCACGAGCTGTACAGAAAGGAAAAATACTTGCAGACAACAGGAAAGAAGGCTATGTCTTTTGACTTATTCTGCCACAAAATAGATTTGCTCGAAGGGAAGCGTTAGTGGTGGCACTGTCTGAGATGTTAAGACTTTGATCATCTCTGGCTAAGGCAACTTAAGGTGTTAATCGTTTTCAAGCTCCTTCAGCCACATGACATGGTCTTCCTTTCCTCTGGCGGAGCTTAGAAAAGGAAACATATAGCTATTTCTATATTTAAACATACAATTTCTACCTTCACTGGTTAAGTTATTCTTAAAACTAATTGGGCTTACACCCTCAGGTTTCTCTTCAACTGGAGTTGCTGCCTACTGCCCCAAGCCTGGAGAGCATTTCAAAACTAAACACCTTGGTGAAAAACAAGTATATGTATTTCACTCCTCACAGAAACTTCATCAATCTAGCTAATGTAAAACTTCTGCTCCTTGTCTAAGATAATCCACCATGAAATAAAATTTCCAGTTACCTACTGAAACACAAATACTTCTGCAAAAATAACTGTTCTTCAGGTAATGCTTTTCTAAGTTAATTATTCTGAATGAAAGAACGACTGCAATTTTAGGTAATGAAATGAGGAATGAACAAGTTTTGTGATTGAGAGCCAGAAGGATGCATACAACAATAAAAATTGCTTAAATCAAAATACACTTGAAAACTACCAGTTGAATCACTGACACATAAAAACCTTACAAATGCTTTAGAAGTTCTTGTTTTTCAAAGTGAAGACAATGTATTTTGATAGTTGTGGATAATGCTTCAAATATTTGTCTGGCTTCACATTTTTAACAAAAAGAAAAAAGTGTGAATGTTTTTTAATGAACATATCGTTTACAGTTCATTCAGTCAGGTAAACAAAAAGACCCTTTATCTTCCCTGCATGTAGATACTTAAAATGCAGATGTTGCCATTTGAGTTTGTCACTCTACAATCTTTTTGTAATCCATTTTAAGCAATAAGCACTTTTATGTCACAATTCACTTATTTTCTACGCCTATCTGATGATGATACTAATAGCTCCGTAGGATTTCTCTCTGCTGACTATATGCAGAGTCTAGATGATGAGCTCAGATGTAGACATTTACACTGTACACTGAAGAGACTAAGTAAGCCCAGTATCACCCTTGCTCTCCTAAAATTGAATTCACTTTAGGTACATTAGCCTAAAGTCAACAGCAAGCCTAAAATGGTGGAATCTGTACTCTGAGCTGCTTTACCTTGCACCAAGTTGCCTCCCAATATTATAAATTACTAATTCTTCTTCTGTGGTGGCAAAAGTTCCTGGAGTAAGTATCATTCCATTAAATATTCCTTTAAATCAGCTTTGAATCTGTTCCAACTTAAATGGTGATGAGGGAAAAAACCTGCTACATGTTAAATTAAAGGAAATTTAACTTTTTTTTTTTTTTAAATTAACCTCCAGCTTTTCATAAAGGCAACAAGATCAATTTATATAGGGTGAGTACAAATAGCTCCAGGAGAGTTCAATGAAACATACAGAGAATACAGTAAAAAGGCAAGGAAGTTTATCAGTATTTTTAAAATTACCTGCATCTCTTTGAATCACTTGCACACTAGGAAAATATGTAACCTTCCTCACAAAAACCTAGTGTATCTTTGCATCTCACTCAGAGAAAATAGGGCAGACACTGTTCTATTTTTTGACACATTTCTGTCAGTAGATCCTACTCCTGGGAAGTTTAACATCATTTATGCTTCTGTCAGACATGATCAGTTACACACAGATGCAGACATGCACTCTTCACTTGTGTTTTTTTTTCTTTTTTTCACATTTTGACTCGCAGTCATGAAAACTTTCGCCCTCCACGAGGACGCCAATCCCGGCTCCCATGATAGAGAAAAATGTTTTTAACACATAATGATTTTGTATATCTGTATAATTGGATAAGTGTTATATTTTTGTAAGTCATAATAATTCAGTGTATTTTCAAATTAGTAATTTACAAAGTAACATGACTAAGAGATAAACCAGATGGTTGCTGTAAGTAGATACACTAAAAACTGCAATCTAGCTTGTAACATGGGGCAACTGGTGGAACAGCACATCTTAGAATTTATTTATAGGCCTAAGAAACTCCAAGTCATTTCAAAAAGACTTCTCAAGACAAAAACCAGGAAAAAACCAAAGGGTTTATAGGACCACTTGAAAGGGTGAAGCTAATGTCACGTTTTGAAGTCTCTTAAAGCATCATACGATATGCAGAACTTCCAGCTAACACAACTGCAGAAGTTTTAGGGTTGAGTTAGTTCACAAACGCTACTCTAAACTAATTCTCTTTGTGGTTTTTACAGATTCCAGTAAACAAATAAAATTCCATTTGGCTAAACTTGGTTTATTTCTGACCCAACAAAAACAGATCTACAAAACATAAAACAAAAATGGGAACTAGACATTTTTAAACATAGAAGGTCATTTCAGTACTTAATATGTACTCTTTGTAAAAAGACACAATACAGACACAACATAATTTAAAAAAAAATCTTCCAGTAAACATAACTATGATTTTAATGGCATAATTCCCATATCAAAACACAAAGATAATGCTTTTCTCAGCTAGATCTCCAGTCGCTGTACATCTTAAAGCTGTCTGAGGACAGACAAAACTAAAGATTGGCTATTAATCTCTATATTATGACATGTCATGAATTCTCTTGACTCCTTATTTGAAGTCCCACTAGTGTGCATTCAGCCCTTCACCTTTTTTGAGTAGATCCATTCTTCATTAGCCAAGATGCCAGGCTAGGTACTTTCTAGAAGTGACTAGTCTTTTCTACCCACAAAACATGTAAAGCTTTGTCATTTTTCTTAGCATCTTAACTACTGACTTCCATCAATGTTCCTGCTTCATGAGTACTGGAATCATTTATGATATCCCTTAGCAATTATTGAAGAGTAAACGTACTGTAGAACTTAACCAAAAATATTAGATCTGCGTAAAAGAACGCATATAATGTCAAAATCATGACCATAGTTGATAAACATAAATTGAGGGTACATACAACAAAGATGACAAAAAATGACAGATTTTTCAGAATTATCTCAGGTATTTAAAAACTATTCCTTCCTATGCTGTCAGGTTTGCATTCTAGTAAGTATAAAAAAGATATGTATTCAGCAGTAAAATACAAAGATATTCATTTTACAGGTAAGTAAACAAAGAATGGAAAGTATCATTTTCTTGGCAAAAGGGAATGTCACAGTGGAGAGAACTAGTAGCCGAGTTAATCGAGAATCAGGTTTTGGAACAGTCTCTTTTAATAATATACTAATGTCCAACACACATGGTGATGACACAAATTTGGAGAGGATTGAGCATCACACTGAAAGAACAGGAAGGTCTTGAGGAAAGATGAATTTTAATGGAGCAAAGTGCAAGGTCACTCACTCAGGGACTATAAATAATAGTAGCTGATGTAAGCTAAGAACTCCTAAGTAGGGAATAACGAAGAAGAAAAATCTGGGTTTATTAGCTGAACCCTTGGTGATTATCAACCACCAATGTGCCACAGTGATGAAACGGACAAATCTCATTCTTGAACACACCAGGCAAAGTACTCCTGGTAGATCAGAAACTATGATTGACATAGGAGGTATCGCTGGGATATTTTGCCTGTATAACCTTAGACAACCTTCTTCAGAAAAATAAAACTCACAGAGAAATAAGTCTAGAGAAAGACCAAAAGCATGATCATAGAATGTGAAGGCTCCCAAGGCAAGGCTGGAAAAGTTTGACTTTCCTAATACTGAAAAAGCAAAGGCTGAGGTGGGATATAATTCTGTTTTGCAACAACGGGAAAGGTCTGATGGGTTTTTAAGGGAATATTCAGACACTGCAGGAAACTGCAAGCTGCTCCAAGCTACAGCATTGTGATCAGAATGATCCCAGTCACTGGGATGAGCAGTCCTCTGCAAGCTCACACAAAGTTATTGGTGCTAGTGGCCATGCAGAGAAAAAAAATTAAAAGGAACTTTAACCTATAGATTCCCCAAAAATTAAACTGATTGACGAAGCGCTACACTGCAGTTTCCACAGTTTGAGCGTCTGGGGAAGCACCAGGAAGGGTCTCACTGCTGATATACCTAGGTGTTAGGTATGCTTATATGCTTAGGTATGCTTATATGCTGATATACCTAGGTGTTAGGTATGCTTATAGGACATTCTAACTCTGACTAAATTGTTCTGGAGAAGAAAAAAACGAAGACTGAAAAACAGCAGTATTTCTTGTTTTATTATTTACCTAACTGTTAACAGATGAGGTTTTATGCCATGCCCACCAAAATGGTCTGTGAACAACTTCTCACCTTTCAAGTAGTAGTAGTTTGAGTAAAACACATCTCTAGAAAGCATGCATAAGGAGCTACCAAGGGGATGTGATGATTGCAAGGCTTACTTCCAGTAATGCAAAACTAGGACAAGCAGTCCTGATACTACACCTCAATTTAGTATTGTCCACTATGCAAACATGAGAACAGTCTTACTTTCATCTGCATTCAACAATATGCAATTGCCTCAAAATTCCATAACAAGAGAAATCTATTGAAAATGCTTAAAAAAAAAACAAACAAAAAAACCAAAAACAAAAACAAAAACAAAAAAAAAAAAAAAAAAAAAAAAAAAAAAAAAAAAAAAATGAAAAAAAAACACACAANACTTGGATATCAAAGCATCACAAAAGAAATAATAATTAGCAATAGTTATTACATGAAATATCAAGATCAAAATTCCTTGATTCTAAATAGTTTCAAGCCCAAAACTTACAAAGCACAACTTCCTTCAGTCATTCTTTTCATGTTACAAAATTGTATTTTTGCATAAATTCTAACATAGTTTCATAAATGTACGTTTGATAGGAAGTAACAACATCACACTGTAAATACTTCAGAGAACTGTAAGACAGTAAACCCTTAAAATGTCAACAGTCTAAAGGAATCACAGCTTTGCACCAGTGATCCAAAGAACATACATCACTGTAACTTCTCTCTGGGTTTTTTTGCCTTTTACTGGTAGAAAATACTTTTCATGATAATACATTGTTAAATATGTGTCTGTTAAATCCTTTAGAAATACATAATATTGTAAATTGTGGTGAGTAATGCTGAATTAATAATAGCATGTTTTCTTTACTTAGTCTTTTGTTTTACGCAAAAAGAGATATAGATAAAATGCTGATTTTAGGAGATTTTGCTGCTAACTTCAGAGTTCCAGTCAAAATCTAACTGAAGATTCCGTAATTGCTTAAATAGCAGCTACTTTTACAATTGTCCTTAATTAGGTCCCAATTTAGCAAATCACTTGGCCATATGCTGAGGTCCCACTGGATTTAAGAATGTGCACAGAGTTGTGCACATGCATCAGAGCTTAACTGAATTGGGCTTTAACATTAGACATTTTAAAATTCTTTTTAATTTCTGGAACTCCTGTAGCCTTTCAATTTTTTTTACATTTCTCTGAAGTTCTTGGGGATTTCAGCTACAATTGTTTCTCACTATTATATATAGGCATATAATTCTTTTACATGGTAAGTTTATTTCTAAATGCTAAGGTTTGGCCTGAAAGAAGAACTTCAGAATAATTAAATTTTAAAATTACTTAAAAAACAGTAAATCAACTAAGAAATAGATGGAACTAGAGCTATCACCAAGCACCTAAAAATAAGATGGGCAGCTCCTTCAATCAATAGGAAAACTCCAAGAGTGGACGGACTGATTACCCAAGAAAACTAAATAACTGAAATTGTTGTGGCTGCCAACCAAATTTTACTACTACAACTTTTCAAGTAATTTTTTTTCCCTACAGAACTCTGACATTTCTGGCGCCAAACATGGCATAGGAAAGGTTTTTTTCCCCAGGGGGCATGTTCACTTCTCTCTCCTGTGCAGCTGAAATTGCATATATATTTGTCTAGTGATACTGATCCTCTGTGCTGAGACAAGAACTGTCCTTTGGGTCTTGTGGAGCCTGTAGCAACAGGCCTCTCTCATCTGGACATCTCATCTTGGCAATATCAACAAACTCGGCCTCCAAAGACCATAATCCCAAATCAGTACAATAAACTACAGGCAAAAAAAATATATATTTGGAGTTTTTGTATTTACCCTTGGGTGCTAAATGGTTCACTAGGCATTCACTTTATATTTGCAAGTATATTTAGGCAAATGGACAGGGGGGACAGACGGCAGAAAAACTGGGGTTTATATGAAAAACCTCTTCCATAAACCATGCCACTGAGAAACAGGACTGTAAATCCATACTGTGGTATCCATGATATGAACAGAGAGAAGATAAAAATTGTAGGTATTGAACTTATGCAGTTCTGGGTACCCCGCCTTTAAAGCAGTTTGATGGAACTACAAAAGATGCAAAAAACCCGCAAGCAGGATTCAGAGCCACCTGAATGACAAAATAAAATCATGAGTAAGGTGGAAAGGATTACAAGGGAACTATCCAATTGTTTCAAAATTTTTCACAAGAACTTGAGAGTACCCTATGAAAACACCAGGCAACAGGTTTGGAATAAATTTAGGCAATATTTTATTTCAGGAATGCCCATGAAAGTCAATGCCAGAGGATGCTTTGATAGTCAAACTATAATTCTGCTCAGAAAGAGATTAGACAATTTAAATCCAGATAAGAGAGTCAAGATGTAATTCAGGCCTGGAAATCTGCAAATCACTGATTGCCTGAATATAGTTTACAAACATGGAAGGTTCTATATCCTAAGCAGCCTCTACTGGCAAATGCCACTGAAAGGGTAATGGATTAAATAAAACTCTGCTCTTCCTTTTACAAGATGATAAGAGAAGACAGGACGGAGGTGCTCGGGCTAAAACTTGGTTGTGCAAGCCAAGTATGCTTAACTTCCACCAACATAAATATTGGCTTTATAAATCAGAAAATTTTCTCTGTGCCTGCAAGAGGCACTATAAGGACACAGAGAAGCAGACATGTTAAATTTACTAGGCAAGCTTGTTTCTAGATTTAGCCTGCACAAGGTTAATCTGTACTACTCTATAGTTTAAGTTTATATTATCATCTGTTGAGTTGATGAATGAATTAAAGGTTTATTATTAATATTTTTAACCAGAAACTCCCATCCAGTTATATGTACAAATGAAGATGAAGGAACACTGTTAAACAAACAGTTCCTTTTTAATTTTTTTCTACACGGAAGTTAAATATACTGGTGCAACCTATTCACAAATCCAAGACCTGTGTTTTAAAGAAGGATACCAGAAATCATGTGATGTTACTTATAATGGCACAGAATTAAAAACTCTGATACTTTGGCCTATATAAACAAGAAATTTCCTTCATCAAAAGCAGTCAGGAGAAAACCAGTACTTGTTACTTTATCACATGGAAATGTGATTTTTATTCACTAGCTTCACCATATATTAAAATGGCCTGACATATGCGTATAGAATAATAATGTGTAGAAAAATTTAAGATGGATAATTGTGCCTACTTTTTAATGGGAACTGAACTATGTTATTATTTCTATCTGTTAAAATTAAAAGAATACATTAACAATAAAATAAAATCATTTCTTGACATATCCAGGTACTTCTGAGACTGACAAAAGAGACCATAATAACACCAGCTGTCATATTCTATTATAGAAATAAGCATTTCTGAAATTATTAAATGCTACATTATCTAGTTTCAGCATCATTGTGTTCCAGTATTTCATATACACTAGCTCCTTCCAGAAACAGTTTGTGTGGAAACTTTGTATAAAAAAAACCAAACAGTCACATCTGTCTTTTCACAGCTGATATAAAACTGAGCTCAAAAGATCTTTCATGGAACTTCCAGAATTGTACTGACAGTAATAATGTCATCACCAATATTCAAGACAGAAGTAAAGGAGTGTAGAACTGGATCATATTAATTTGCAGGGTTTCTTTCCTCTAAAAAAAGGAAAAAAAAAGTCTAAACCAAAACAACAGGAGAGAAAAATTACAATAGAGAGCTTCTTCTGTAAAGTTAAGTATAGAAAAAAATCATATTTTTTTTAAAGAGACATTTCACTGTGAAGTTGTAACCATTCATGTCTCATACTGGATTTTTGAAAATAGGAGATAGTTATGCCTAGATCCTAAAGAGTTATCTTCAAATGCAGAATCCAGCTGATCCTCTACCAGACCAGTGATATAAATTTCTACAGAATACTACATAAATCCACTACATAATCTCATAATACTACACTCATTACATTATTTTTTCTTCTGTGGCAGCCTAAGGCAACTGCTCACTTCATTGACATCAGGATTGGCATAATTATTTAAAAAACCCATAGGGATAGATACTTGTTTTGTTTTGTTTTCCAAAATCTAAGCCATTCAAAATTGGAGGAAAGAAATAAAAAAAACATATTTTCAAAAAAACAATACAAGTATTTCACCATGACTTTCAGAAATGCTTGTCTATGTGAGTTGTATCCATACTGGCAATCAAAATTAGACCACAAAACAGCACAATGGACATGGATTTTATTACTTTAATTTGATCATAGATCCAATAATGAAGGAAAAGCAGATAAAATTGACTAACTTAATATTTATGGGAACTTGAACTACTGAAGAGATTAGTACTTTTACCCAGTTAAGCTTCCAACTGCCAGCTGTCATTATAGGACCTGTCAGGAAAAGCAAATGATACCAATGTTGAACTTGTAACATGAGCGTTGGACCCTTTTACTGAGAAACAAAACACGCAAGTCAAACCAGGAAAATGCATTGCTTCCTGGCTTTACATTATGGACAGATCAATGTCCTGGTCCAGCCACAATAAATTACCTTTTGCCAGGACAGATCAAGTTGGTTTTCTCTGCATGAAATGTCAGTGGAAGGTATTGACAAATGTCAGTGGAAAGCAAAAAGACTCAGTTGAGATTTTTGAAAAGAGCCCAAACCACCTCCACTCCCTTACAGAGCATGCCCCAAAAAATCATGGATCTGTCAACTTAGTAAGTTTGGCAACATTCACAGACACCAGACAAAGCGAAAACTTCTCTTGTGATAAGGCAATCTTAAGCCCAACAGTCTGTTTGCAGCAGCTCTGAAGTTCCACACCAGTTCACTGCTACTAATGGTAGGTGGGGTGCACAGAGCACTACCAGTTTGAACCCACATCTTTTAGTTCTAGTGGGAATGTGTAACTTTGGTAATTTTCAGCCCGCGAGGACTTACAATTTCAGGTGGTGAAGCAGTTAATGACACTTGACATAGAAATAGATAATGAATATAGAAGGTCAGCATAAGACTATCTATCTGTATCAGGCCCAGAGGAGGCATGTTTACTCTCTAATCAGCCATTTTCTGAGCAATTTTTTTCCTCCTCCCTTTCAGTCTGGATTACAACTTTTGTCCTTCATTACTCTGTTTTCACATAATCTTGCATTACATACAAACCTAAAGTAAAGGATCTAGTAAATCAGTGTCTTGCTACATCTGTAGACGTATTACAGTCATTTCCATGTGACTGCTTGGCTCTTTTCAGGATTTTGACCACCTCATACTACACACACATAAAAAAAAAAGAAAGTCTGAACTCTTAAAATACTATTGCTGTTTCCCTAGGCTCTCCTGCTTCGAGCTGGATGACGACATAACTACATTGAAGTTCATCTCTCCTTGGGCTGTGAGCTGGTAGTGAGACTGGAAAACATCCATGCTAAAGCCCATTATTTAGTGATGTGTATCAGAGTGATGGAGTATGACTTTATTTGTGCACATACACAGAAGGCTTGAAGTGGTACATCACATCACAGCACTGTGCAACTATTTACAGAAGTTTATATCTCACCTCTATGCCTCTCATCTTTTGAGAAGTGAGTTTTATGAAAGAAAATGCTGTAAAATGTGATGTCAGGAGGTCAGCTCAAATGTTTTCTTGTGATTAATAAGAATATTGCCTCTGTATAACACTGCTTTTGGGGGAATGGCTGAAATTTTGGTAGGAGGAAGCCATAAAATGACCATAAAACTGTGAGCACTTATTCTGGGGCAAACTCTGTGTGATTTATAGAGAATCCCACCTTTGAGAAATTAGAAGAGAAATTCAAGTTTCTCTAGGAGTGCCTATGATTTTGCTGTAAAAGTCAGACGATTAGAGTAAATAAAAAAGTCAAAGTAAAATTAACAGGAAACATTACATTTGTACATTTTGGGAGCTACTTATCTCTGCCCTCAGAATGGGGAAGAGAAGGGAGGGGAGCTGTCTATTGTGAGATGCTAATGAGCAAACTTAACGACTGCTACAAGAACTTCATAGGCATTCTGTGAAGCCCCAGTATGAGTCTTAGCCTAATTTTGGCAATGACAAAGTGATGGCAGCCTCTCGGTACAGAATTTGATGCCACCAGTCTATGAAGTTGGACTCAGACAAGTGTCCATCAACAGTCTTTTCCGTATCACACAACACTTGAATGAAATCCTCAGCACAGCTTCCATCCACATTCCTCAAGGAGAGCCAGCGAGAAATTAAAGTATGTCATAGTCTTATGTAAGGGAGAGTCAAATATTCACTTAATATAGCCTTTTTTGGTTTCTGCCTTGGCATCCACCTTCTGTTTCCCTCCATAGTAATCACGTAATTTTTAATGCACATCTTGCTTGAAGGAAAAAAAAATCATCATATAAGTAGAAAAACTCAGTTAAAAAGATAGAAAAATAAGTTTTCTATTGTTTGAGTTTGGATTGTTGTCCTTTTTGTTTTGCATTAATGGTCAAATAAATCAAAAGATGACACCGTACAATGTAAAAGTACAAGCATGAATAGCTGTTTACATGGACTTTAAATATTTTGGTAATGTGTGGTGCGCAAATTACCAAGATACGAAGAGAAGTTCTGATTTACATTGTGCAAGAATGAGGTTCATACACTATTTATCCTATGTTTATTTTTACTAATCCAAATTATTACAATAAAAGAATAGCAATACGTGGTCACATAATTAGCTCTTATAATAATTAGAAAGGGAAAAAAGCCCTTACTGAGGCAAACATGCATTTCTGTGCAATTTAAACAGGAAGTCCTCAATGATTAACATTAATTGAGAAAAGGCTTTTCTTGCAAAGAAAAAAAATCCTGTGTGAAACATTAAACAAACTTATCTGATATTTATGGCTTTTTTCTTTAATAATTAATGAAATGTAAATAGTCAAGGGAGTCTAGAGTTTTGCTTTGTAACTAGCTACTATTATAAATGGCAGTCAGATGTTTACAGAATACCCAGAACCCTTTTGTGTGAAAGGAGGTTACAAATCTGCCCCTTTTCCCTGTTCAAAGTCAAAAATAATGGTGCCTGATCCCCAGAGCATTCATTGCAAGAACTGTTTGCATATTCAGTTATTGTTTCTGCTGCGTCAGTCATCTGCTGAAGTTCACTCTAATGTGGCCCTGATCAATTCTGCCAGCTGTGCTTAAGTGCTGTTTACTATAATAACATCACACTGCATTCTTATTTGGCAACAACAGCTATGACAGCACCTAAATGCATTGAGAAGCCAAGATTTTATCATGTACACAGATCAAATTGGAATTGTTTATGGAGGCCAGTGTTGTTCTATTTCTGTCCTTTCTAGTGAATACCAATACCACAATAATGGCTTTGCCAAAAGAATTACTACTCTGCCCTTTCTAATAAGTGAAGGTCTTGTTGATCTAAATACTCTATAGGACATGGAAATGATTTCATTATGGCAGTATACACGTTTGCACTGGGTAAGAGAGAGGGAGAGAACTTAGAAGATGGCCAGATTAGCTAGAGACATATAAATTGGTATTACTCAAGGAAGCAGATAAATACTTTGTAATTCTACCAATATATTTGGTAAGATCCAAAGAAATAATGTAACTGTCCAGTGTCTAAAAGATAAAGAAACAACAAAAAAAAAAAAAAAAAAAAAAAAAACAAACAAACCAGAGTAATTGAATAACAACAGAAATGCTTGGTGTGGCACAAAGGTCTCCAAACACATTTGCAACATTTCAAAGTAGATTCACATATTTTTCCCAATATGCCCAACAGTTCGCTTGGCCATATGTTAAGTAAATCAAATGTCTTCAATATACAGGCATGGTTGAGAAAGCCGTAAAGAATGAACCTGATCCTCCTTCTCCTGAAATTGGTTATAAATACTGCAATAGAATCTTGTCCTGGGAGTTATTTTTTACACTGTGATAACACCCCACAGTATGCTAGATGTTTTCCAAACACAGATGAAGACACATTTCCGGACAGCTTACATATAAAAAGACAATAACAGATGAAGCAGGGGAGGGGGGAAAAAAGAATAAGATATCCACAAGAAGGTTGTAATATAGAGAAGCATTGGTCTTATTAGCCTCGCTATTTTTTTTTTGAGGGACAGAGGCTTTTCCATTATCTTTAAGGTTTACAATGCTGAGCTTCCCTCAGTTAATCCACCTACGATTCAATCTTTCTTTTTTTTTTCCTCATCAGCTTCCAGGTGCTGCTGAACTGTCATTTCTTCTCCTCACAGCCAGTACACAGTCCTTCCTTTCCCATAAGGACAGCTCAGTCCTCACAAAGACCACTGAAATGAAGAGAGAGGTTCTGAGGAACCACAAACGTGCATTCATAGGACCGAAGCAAAGGAAACTTCACAGGAGGAACACTGCGCTTTGACAACCAATCAGACAGTGGTCTTTAGTTGGAGAGTTGTAAAGACAGTTCTGGGAGATAGTTCCTGAAAACTATAAGATGGGACTATAAAGGATAAAAAGTGCTGGACATGACCTAGCAATGTGCTTTTGCAGCCCAAAAAGCCAGCTGTATCCTGGGCTGCACCAAGAGAAATGCAACCATCAGGTCAAGAGAGGTGATTTTAGTCCTCTACTCCACTCTCCAGACTCCACCTGTGTCCAGATCTGGGGCTCTCAACATAAGAAGGATGTGAACCTCTTGCAGTGGGTCCATAGGAGGCCCATGAAGAGGATCAAAGTGATGGAACACCTCTCCTATGAAGAAAGCCTGAGAGAGCTGGGGATGTTCGGTCTGGAGAAGAAAAAGCTCTGGAGAGACTTTAGAGCAACCTTCCAGTACTTGAAGTGGACCTTTAAGAATGATGGGGACAGACTTGCCAGCAGGGTCTGTTGTGGTGGCCCTACAATGGGTAATGTTTTTTAACTAAAAGGTCTATTTTTAATTAGATGTTTTAAGAAGTTTTTCAAGGAGGGTCATAAAACAATGGGTGTTCAGAGGTGGTTGATGCCCCATTCCTGGAAACATTCCAGCTCAGGCTGGACAGGGCTCCGAGCAACCTGATCTGGTTGAAGATGTCCCTGTTCATTGCAGGCGGGTTGGACTAGATGATGTCTAAAGGTCTCTTCCAATCCAAACTATTCTTTGATACCATGATTCCATGATATCTAGAAATATGAAGCCAAGAACAGTTAGGTAATTTCAAAAGGAAATTGAAGAAAATTTCAAAAAAACATCAGCTTCATACATTGGAGGAGGTAGGGTTTTTTTTTTCTGAAAAGCCTTAAATACATAACAGAGCAGACTTCTTGCAGGCACTTTTCTACACTGCAGCAAAAATTCCTTCAACTATACAGAAGTGCGGGAAACAAAAACATTTCTCTCCCCAACAGCTGCACAGAAAACAATTCAAGAGAATATAAAAAAGCGCTACACACATTTAACAGGAAGGTAATAGTAGAGTGCACAGCAGCTCAACTGGTGATTCATCCAACTCTACAACCATAGAAGCAGATGAGCTGTTTAATCAAGAAAGCCACATATGAAAGTCACATAATCTGAAGTGTTGCCCAGCCACCAGCCTGAAGAGTGTACCTTCAGCCCTAAACTTCATTCCTTTCGGGGATTTAAGGTAAGTTTTCATTCTGCTGTGCAAACCTAAAGAACCATGTTTTTAATGGGGGAAAAAGGAGCAAATAAATTAGTAAGTGACAGCAATGTGCTTTGAATTCTATGCCTTCCATTAACTTCTGTCAAGTTTTTGGACTTCTTAGGAATACTACACAGAACATGGATAAATCTTAATATGCATTCATGTCATACTTCCTAACAGCACAGAAGGCTCCTTCTGAGCAACTGTAGAGCATGCTGTGGTTGTATATTAAAAAGTACTGCACATTTGGCTATTATAGACCCATAATAAAGTCAGTTTTGCACCAATATCAAAACACAACATAAATTCTTATTAAACTATGAAAGCAACAACACCTCCTTAAAATCCAGTAACACTAACACTAACATAATTTTTTAGCTGTAGGAACTGCAACATTGACAAAGGTATTCTAATTTTTCTTACTTAAAATGTCTGAATATAAAGAATGAATACACTTCATGTAGTTATCAAGAATTTTGTGACCAATTCAGAAAACATTTCTAATTCACAGTGCAGCTGACTGGAATTATGGGCCCACAGAGTCACAAGAAATCCTTAGCACCTTGCAACATAAAGTCAACCTGTAATTTCTATGCTTTTTCTTCATTCTCTTTGTAACTTTTAAAACCAGCAAATGACAATTTAATTGCTCTTCTGCTAAACTCTCATATACTAAATTTAAATTGGGTGTGATTACTTGCAGTGTATGTATAAACTACAGAAGTGAGGCAATTGCAGCTGCAAAGCAGACCCTTAGTTTGGCTGGGTAAAATAGTTAAGATTGTTTCTTATATGTGTAAATAAATCCCCTTCCCATCATGGCCTTACAGAAAACATGACATCCTTCTAAATTCATCATCAGGTTGCCAGGCAGACTCCAAAACAAAAATAATTCATTCAAACTGTTAAATCTACTCAGTGCAGATTGACAGTATCTTTATATATTTTTGAAAGCTCTTTTAACATTAGCTGATACTTTAGTGTGGGAAGAAACTAAAAGCTTTCTACATATAAAAGTTCATCGTTTACCTTCTCACAGCTATCAGATAAAAGCATAAGGGCAATGAAGCCACAGCTCTCAGATATATTACTCCCAAGGGACAGAACCCAAATGCATAAGCATCCGTAAAGGCAGCAGGTGTGAGCTTTGACTAAAGAACAAATGTTATACAAGAGAAAGACATCTGAGGAGAGGTAACCAAGCCTATCCATGTCCCTGTGCCTGAAATAGGAAGGTTCTGTACCTCAAAGAAGTGAAATGGCTCTCACTAGATGTAAATAAATAAATAAGCAAGAACACTACTTCAGATGTTTTAGTGAACTTCCTTATGAATGGATTGCAACACACAATGACAGAACTCCCTCAATTCCACTTTTCAATAACTCCAAGGCACTAGGGATGTGACAGCATGATGAATACCACAACAGACAGCTCCAATATGGTACCATTTTACCAGATCAATATCTCACTGCAATATAAGAAAAAAAGAAGCTGATATTAGTCTACACAGTGTATTACAGATGAGGTACATTTCTTCTTACTGCACTCATGCTGAACCAAAGTAATAATTCATAGATGCCTTTAAAAGGTTTGCACACTACTAGCACATGCAAAAAAAAGGCTAATCTTGGCTTCAACATCTGTTTGAACATGCAATAGCTTAAAGCAGTAAGTACGTAGGATTCTATGTATGTATCTATTAATCTACCTATGTGTACCACAAGCACAATGACAAACATATCTGGAGACAGAGAAGTAACTGGATTTATGTATGCTGTGCGGTTCCTTCAGGAATAGCTTTCTTCAGGAACAGATTACTTTACATATCAATCAAACATTTCTTAGTAAGTCAGTTTGCCCCTTCTCTCCCCTTTTTCTATGAAGACATAGGAACATTTCTTAGTGAAGCTACAGCGGGTACCATTTTAAAAGTCTTCATTTGCCAACAGCAATCACACAGGGTTTTTTTCCCCCTGTACTTCAAATAGGAAATGAGTGGGAGCTCTCAGTTACTGCTGTGTGATAAGTCCTTGCAAATTTAACCTTTTTATAGCAACTACTGTAGCTTTCAAAATAGAAAACAAATAGCATGCCTTGGTAAAAATAACATATCTAAGGCTAGCAGAAAGAAACTCTAAAATAGACATTATCAGATACGTGTTTGCTTTGAATCTTCCCCAGTATTCTCAGAAGAAAACTAATGCGGAAAAAAAATTCTCTCATCTGAGAAATAATATTGGACTTTATTCTACTCTGATAATGCCATAAATGCCTGTCTTGAACACCACCTAATGGGTACAGTTGGACAGGTAAAATAATGTAGCTATTTTTACCTCTGACAATGTGAAAGATAACTCAAATGATCAAATGAGTGAGTTCTGTTGTTTGACAGCTGTCTTTATTTCCTGTTGATTGTTCTTTTTTCCAATATAAACTAGAGAAGTCAAACTTTACACAACTTTAAACTTCTGTTACGTTCAAGAGTACTTGCAAATTATGTGACATCTTACATTTTTTTTTCTCTCTCTCTCTTTTCCATTTGGCTTATTTTTTGCAAAGGTAACACTGCTTAAAGGTACAGTGTGTGGAAATTACCATGTCATGTAAAATTAATTTTTAAAATTAATGATGTATATAGTTAATATCACATCATTCCTAACGTGCAGTTAAAAGGACTTTGTGAAAATTAACTGCAGTATGACAAGTTCAAAGAGAAAATTTTATTACAGCAAGAAAAAACAGGACCAAACTGGCTTATGGATACATAACTACATACTGCAGACCATCACCAGAGCAGTAACTGTGACAAACAGTATAAACTGCCAGAGTAACCTACAGGAAGGCATCACAAATGTAACTTCTCATATGAAACTGGATCAAATCTAGGTGAACTGAGAAGTCTCCAGATTGAAAGAACAATTATGAACAATAAAGTGAGTTTTAGAGCTCACATTTTTCAGCTGTCTCTCCAGGACAGGAGGATACGAACTACAACAGAAGTCCCCGCAAGTGAGTTTCACGGAAAAGGATTTGAAAACTAAGGAAAGCTAACTACAACAAAATCACGACAGAATTCATACGCAAAAAACCCACCAGAAGAAGATTACTTCTCAGGCTTTATTCTGGCCTCAGTTGATACGACTCAAAATGCAGAAGTTACCTTATAAGTGGCAGCCATGAAAGCAATGACCTATTTACAATGCTGGTCCTCTTTCACTAACTTTCTGGATGTACAAATGAGGGGATGATGATGAATTAGGTTCCCAGATTCTCTAACTCTGTATATACAGTTGTGCATGCATTACTTAAAGAGGGAAGAAGCACAAACTTAACATTCTAAGTGGAAGGCTTAAATAGGTGCGAAATGTAAGAAAAAAGAAATAATCAGTATAAAGTAACAGGATTTGAACTCACATGAAGAAATAAACTGCCCATGAATCTAATCAGAAAGGATATCAAAGAGTAAATATACTCTCACTGAAAGACTGATTATTTGATGACATGTGAGCAAGCACCCGATCCCACCCCAGCCTGCATTTGACTGGACTAGCAAGTTTCAAGTCACTCACTGACTTTTTTCATGCATGCTTTTATTAGTAGCATGCAAGAAATCTGACCCATAAAAGCGAACAAAAGTTGCCTTCAAGTCCATTTATCAGGCTACTTAAAATTTTATTTTCCAAATTTGCAATAGAAAATCTAGACACATTTCAAGGCAGCAACACCATTAACGGGACTGAAGCCCTAACTATACACTTGCTCCTTCTGTTTTGCAGTACAGCCTTGCCCAGGTTTTGGGTGCTGCTCAAACAGCAAATTTCCTGTCCGAAAGGGGAAGGACGGTGGGCTGACAGAACATGCAAGACAATCAACGAAGCTGGCACGTTATGCATGCATACATATAGGGATATAGGCATCCACTGAAGACTGCTTGAAGTTACATTCATACACAGGCATTAGTGAGTTGCAAACTAACTCACAAAATACTGTACAGTGAGAAAGGGATTCTGTTACGTGTTGCACAGTATTACGTCAAAATTTATTATCTGTTCAACTTCTAAACTGAAGAGTGAATAATTATGCAAAGAAAGGGGAAAAACCTCCTGAAGAATGAGAAACTTTTCATGATGAGTACACTTTTTCCATTTAACCACTCTTAGGCTGAATTCACACATATTCAGCTCAAACATCGAAGAAACCTGGATTGAAGAAATCAAAGATAGAAGAAAAACCTGGAACAGTATTATTTATTTACACAGTAGTAAAGTCTCCCACTATAAGCTGAGAATTTTGTACTGCATTTAGGAAAATACCTAACTGCTTAAATGTGGATTGCATTAGGTTTATAGCTTTATGGACCCTGAGCTACTGTAACAGAACCTTTCTGGTCCCATTTCCTTTGTTCTATACTGTCCAAAATACCATAAAACCCATTTTACAAGAAAATATAAGAACTTTCCCACAATCTGTATAGGTTGATTAAGTGCAGCATGTGTGCTAAGTTAACATGGATGTTTTTAAACAAGAAATAATACTCCATGAAAGACTTGCAAATCCTCTAAAAGACCAATTAGAACATAGTGTCAGTTATTAAAAAGGCAAAAAAATCTTTGATCCATCAGGATTCTTCCCTTACATTATAAGCTATTTAGGTTTTGTACAGCCCTTAGAACAATGAGACCTATGACTATGGCTTTGGGGCACCCTGATGGCAAGTCAGTAATGTAATAAATCTGGGTCAATATAATTGACACCTCTGTGAAGCCTAAACTGTTGAAATTCTTATACAAATATTTTAAAAAAAATTCCTAAAATTAACCAACATCTCTGAAATACAATATAATCACAAAACAATATGAAGGAAGAGTGTTTCTTAAATCTCACTTTTTTTCCTTAAGTAGCTATAAAAATCAACAGGTTATCAGTAACATGAACATGATGATAAGTATTATAAGATCTAAATCCTAAATGACCAAAAGACCTAAGATGTATCAGAACATAGAAAAATGAGAAAAACAGAAGACTCCACCTTCATTAGTAGTGGTAAACCCAATTCTAGACAAAAGTCCAAGATTTGTTAACGATCATAATTGGTACAAAGTATTGCTTTGTCAGAAATCATCTTTGTGCCTTTAGTGATTCTTAAATAGACAGAGGCACATTATCTGTATGCCATGGACTAATAAAACATCATCTCTGCAGAAGAGAGTACAGAAAATGTTTAGGGAAGTTCATCAAATGCAGCATCACATAACTGCACATGAAGTATATTTTTCATCAAAATATCTCATAATGCATCCTCATACATATCAAGTTAAAACATAATTTAGGAGTTCTTTAGTAAAACATAGATCTAGGAAAAGTGAAACCTACCAAAGGGTGTGATTCAGAGAAACCATGCCTAGTTCTAGCTTAAGTTTTAAAACGAGTATTTACCTCTGATGATTGCGAGATTGGGTTTAGCCCAAATGTAAATTATTAAAAAAAAAAAAAAAAAAAAAAAAAAAAAAAGACAGTCTCACTATTGCGCCTTTTAAAAACCCGTGAAGTTAAAATGATCGCTTTTTGGGGACTGTCCCGGGGCTCCGTGCGCTCTTTGCGCGGACGACGCACCCAGTGACCCTCCCCCCGCTCCCGCCCGGGCTGCTGTCGCAGGGCTTTGTCTCTTTTCCTGTACTCCTGTTTAAATTCTCACCTTGCTCTGCCCTTGTCATCAAGTCATTCAAGCACAAAGCAGGGAGCACGGGAGTGTTTACTCATTTCCCAAGTCCATTATCTCACACATTAATCACTGGTCTGGAACTTTTGGACAATGCTGAATCTGTTACCTTTTATTTTTATTTTTTTTTTTCTTTCTGGCTGCTTTACTCTTGGGTCTGATAGTTCACCGGTTCCCAGCTGTACTTACACTGGATGACCTTTACATCTGATTATTTAGCTACTCTTCCTTCTGATTTTTTTTTCTTTTTTTTTTAAGGCTTCAGAAATAAGCGCATGAAGTCGGCAACAGTGTTTTCCATCTTTAAAGTTGCACTTGCTTGAGGAAAATACAAAGTCAACTGCTCCAAATCTTAAAATCTAACCTACTCCAAAATTCCACAAAGGAAGCGCAAAGCTACGGGATGTGTCTGTAGAAAGGACTGGAGAGTTTATTTTTCTCTGGAGCAACTTAGGTTTCTTTATGAAACTTGAAAGAACACACACTTTTTTTTTTCTTTTTTTTTTAATTGTTAATGAAAGAAGCAGCGAAAAGTTATTCTGAATGCAGGAAGTTTGTTGCTGTAGAAATGCATCTTCTAAAATGGCATAAAGTTTATTTGCAGTAAGGATTGAGGGGGGAAGTATGGAAAAAAAAAAAGGAAAAAAAAGGTGTAAATTGGACAGCTGGAGGCTCTTGAACTCCACTCGTTAAAAGATTTGTTTGTGAAACACGCATTTTATTGCCTTGTCTGCACGTTATAATGAGGCACGGACAACTGCAACATTGCACTTAATGATCGCAGTTCCCGTTCCAGCCCGGTCATTGTCCTCCCGCAATTAACGCTTTCCCAGATCACCCAAGGCTACTTGGGGG